>CM035300.1:41988623-42067017 GCA_020226075.1 Hydropotes inermis
GGACAGAGTCAGGCCCAGTGAGGACAGAGTCAGGCCCTAGTGAGGACAGAGTCAGGGACTAGTGAGGACAGAGTCAGGGCCCAGTGAGGACAGAGTCAGGGCCAGTGAGGACAGAGTCAGGGACTAGTGAAGACAGAGGCACCAGTGAGGACAGAGTGAGGCCCTAGTGAGGACAGAGTCAGGCCCAGTGAGGACAGAGTCAGGCCCAGTGAGGACAGAGTCAGGGACTAGTGAGGACAGAGTCAGGGACTAGTGAGGAGAGTCAAGCCCTAGTGAGGACCGATTCAAGGCCCAGTGAGGACAGAGTCAGGGCCAGTGAGGACAGAGTCAGGCCCTAGTGAGGACAGAGTCAGGGACTAGTGAAGACAGAGGCACCAGTGAAGACAGAGGCACCAGTGAGGACAGAGTCAGGGCCCAGTGAGGACAGAGTCAGGCCCAGTGAGGACAGAGTCAGGCCCAGTGAGGACAGAGTCAGGCCCTAGTGAGGACAGAGTCAGGCCCTAGTGAGGACAGAGTCAGGGACTAGTGAAGACAGAGGCACCAGTGAGGACAGAGTCAGGCCCAGTGAGGACAGAGTCAGGACCTAGTGAGGACTAGAGTCAGGCCCCAGTGAGGACAAGAGTCACGCCTCGGTGAGGACAGAGTCAGGCCCAGTGAGTCAACGTGTGAGGCAAGTCAAGCAAAGGAAAAGCCCATAAAGAAGAAAGGAGTCAGTCCATAGCGAGAGCCAGAGTCAAGCTGTGTAGAGGACCAGTGTCAGGGCCCAGTGAAGAACTGATTCAAGGCCAATTGCAGGCATTCAGGACATAGTGAAGACAAGAATCAGGTCCTTGTGAGGAGGAGAATCATGCCATGGTGAGGAAAAAAGTCAGGTCCTAGTGTGGACCATTGTCTGTCTCCAGTGAGGGCAAGAGTCAGGTCCTAGTGAGGCAAAGAGTGAGGTCATGGCGAGGCAAAATATCAGGCCACAGATTACAGAGACCTTTGTGAGGACAAGAGTCTGGTGGTGGTGAGGATGAGAGTCAGGCTAAAGTCAGGCAGAGAGACAGGCCCTAGTGAGGGTGAGAACCAGGCCAAAGACAGACAATATTCAGGCCCAGGTGAGGAACAGAGTCAAGCAGTAGTCAGGACAAAAATCAGGGTGCAGTGAGGACCAGAGAGTGTATAGTGAGGACAAGTGTCAGGACGTAGAGAGGACCAGAGTCAGGGCACAGTGAGGTGAAGAATAACCATTGTGAGACTAACAGTCAGGCTGTAGAGAGGACCAGATTTAGGCTATAGTGAGAACCAGGGCCAGCCCGTAGTGAGGATAAGAGTCAGGGTATTGTGAAAAACAGTGTCAGGGCATAGACAGAATCAGATTGAGGTACTTTCAAGGAAAAGAGTGAGGATGAGTGAGGGCCAGAGACATGCTGTAGTGAAGATCAGGCTCATGCCATGGTGCAAAACTTAGTCTGGCCCTGAGAGAAATGAGTAAAGTTGTAGAGAGGACCAGAGTCAGGCCATATTGAGGACCAGAACCAGGCTCTAGAAAAGACCAGAGTAAGGGCCCAGTGAGGACCCAAGTCAGGGCCCACTGAGGCAAAGCATCAGACCATAGTGAGTCAAAGGTTCAGGCTGTAGATAGGAACAGAGTCAGGCTGTACTGAGGACCAGAGTTCCGCAATAGTGAGGACTGATTCAGGCTCTAGACAGGACCAGATTCAGTCCATAGAGAGGTTCAGAGTCAAGCCATAGAGAGGACCACACTCAGAGCAGCGTGAGAACCAGGGTCAGTGTGTTTGAGGAGGAGAGTCAGTGCAGAATGAGAAGCCTGTCAGGTAATAGAGAGGAAAGAGTGAGGAAGAAGGGGGACCTAAGCTAGTTCATAGTGAGGACCAGAGTGAGGCCATACAGAGATGAGAGTAAGGCCCTAGTGAGCACATGACTCAGACCATAGTTAAGATGAGAGTCAGACTGTGGTGAGGACCAGAGTCAGGGTCAGTGAGGCAAAGCATCAGGCTGTAGTTAGGCAAAGAGCCAGGTCATAGAGAGGACCAGAGTCATGCCATAGAGAGGACCAGGATCAGAGCCCAGTGAGGACAGAATCAGTGCCTAGTGAGGGTCAGAGTCTGGGTGAACTGAGGCGAGACTCAGGCCCTATTGAGAATGAGAGTCAGGCCATAGTGAGGCAGTGTCAGGCCATAGTCTACAGAGTCAGGTCCCAGTGAGGATAAGAGTCAGTCTGTGGTGGGGAAGAGAGTCGGGCCAAAGTGAGGTGGAGAGTCAGCCCCTAGTACAACCAGAGTCAAGCCAGAGTGAGGACCAAAGTCAGAGTCCAGTGAAGACCAGACTCATGGTGAAGTGAAAACAAGAGTCTAATGAGGACAAGTGTCAGGACAGGACACAGAGTGTGAGATTCAGGCACAAGTGAGGACGACAATCAGGCCCTAGTGAGGACCAGTGTCAGGCACAGGTGAGAACCAGAGTTAGTCCGTAGTGTGGACTCACATCCGAGCCCAGTGAGGAACAAATCCAGGGACCAGTGACACCCAGTGAGGAATAGAGTCAGGTCACAGGGAAGTAAAAAGTGAGGCTGTAGTGAGGACGAGAGTGAGGCTGTAGTGAGGACGAGAGTCAGGCTGTAGAGAGGACGAGAGTCAGGCTGTGGAGAGGACAAGTCGGGCTGTGGAGAGGATGAGAGTCAGGCTGTATTGAGGAAGAGAGTGAGGCTGTAGAGAGGACGAAAGTCAGGCTGTAGAGAGGATGAGAGTCAGGCTGTATTGAGGATGAGAGTCAGGCTGTATTGAGGACGAGAGTGAGGCTGTAGTGAGGACGAGAGTGAGGCTGTGGTGAGGATGAGAGTCAGGCTGTAGAGAGGATGAGAGTCAGGCTGTGGAGAGGACAAGTCAGGCTGTGGAGAGGACGAGAGTCGGGCTGTATTGAGGATGAGAGGCTGTATTGAGGAAGAGAGTGAGGCTGTAGAGAGTATGAGAGTCAGGCTGTGGTGAGGATGAGAGTCAGGCTGTATTGAGGATGAGAGTGAGGCTGTATTGAGGACGAGAGTCAGGCTGTGGTGAGGATGAGAGTCAGGCTGTATTGAGGACAAGAGTTAGGATATACAGAGGACCAGTTTCAATGCCCGGTGAGGACCAGAAGGACCCAAGTTATGGCCAGTGATCAAATCTTCAAGATAGAGTGAGACAAAGAGTCAACTGTTAGGACCAGAGTCGGGCTGTAGTAAGCACCAGAGTCTGGCTGTAATGAAGAACAGGTTCAGGCCATAGTGAGACCAGAGTCAAACTGTCGAGAGGACAAGACTGAGGGCCCAGTGAGGGCCCAAAGCAGGGCCCAGTGAAGAAAGTGTCAGGCCAACTGAGGGAAAGAAATAGGATGTAGAGAGGAGCAGAATCAGGCCATACTGAGGACGAGATTCAGGCCATAGAGAGGCATGCTGAGGAGAGGTCGAGTCAAGCCACAGAGAGAACCACATTCAGGGTCCAGTGAGGATCAGAGTCAGTAGTGAGGACAGGTGTCAGGGCCCAGTGATGATAAGAGTAAGGCTATAGCAAGGCAAAAAATCAGGAGGCTCATAGGCAAAATTCAGGCCATAGGAAGCGCCAGAATAGGCTATAGTGAGGATGAGGGTCAGGCCCTAGTGAAGACCAGAGTCAGGCCAGAGTGTGGTCCAGTGTCAGTGCCCATTCAGGAGCAGATTCAGGGACCTATAGGACCAGATTTATGCTGTAGAGAAGACCAGAGTCAGGGAACAAGACCAGAGTCAGGGAGCAGTGAGAACCAGTTAGGGCCTTCAAGGACCAGAGTCAGGCCCCAGCAAGTCAAAGAATCAGGCTGGAGAGAGGACCAGAGTCAGGTCGTAGTGAGGACCAGATTCATGTCCCAGTGAGTAAGTGTCAGGCTCCAGTGGGGCCAAGAATCAAGCCCAAGTCAGCTAAAGAGGCAGGCCATAGTGAGGCAAAGAGTCCACCCTGCATCCCAGATGATGTACCTGGTGTCACATGTCCAGTTTCCAGTGTGATGCCCTCGTACCAGATCCTGTACCTGTGGTCAAATGTCATCAGTCTCCAGGATGACCACCTCCCACACCCTGTACCTGGGTCACACATCCACATTCTCCAGGGTGAACCCACCCTCCAGACCCTGTACTTGTGGTCACACATCCACAGTCTCCACAGTGATGCCCCTTCCCAGAACCATTACCTGGGGTCATAATCCATAGTCTCCAGGGTGATCCCAATGCCAGACACTGTATCTTGGAGCATACATCCAGAATTTCCAGGGTGATACTCCCTCACCAGACCTTGTAACTTGGTTCACACGTCCACAGTCTCCAGTGTGACCCCACCCTCCAGACCCTGTAGCTAGAGTCATACATTCACATACTCCATGATGACCCCCTTCCCCAGACCCTGTACCTGGGTCCACACATCCACAATCTCCAGGATGAAACCACCTTCATGACCCTGTACCTGGGGTAACAGGTCCATAGGCTTCAGGGTGACCCCAACTCCCAGGCCCTGCACCTGGGGTCACATTTCCACAGTCATCAGTGTAACCTCACCTCACAAACCCTGTACCTGAAGTCACATAGCCACAGTCTCTAGGGTATATCCCTCCCAGACACTGTTCTTGGGGTCTCATGTTCACAGTCTTCTGGGTTACCCCACTTATCAGACCCTGTACCTGGTGTCACATGTCCACAGTTTCCATGGTAATCACCTTCTCAAAGACCTGTTCCTAGGTTCAAATGTCTGCAGTTTCCAGGGTGACCACCTCCCAGGCCTTGTTCCTGTGTCACACATCCACAGTCCCCAGAGTAAACCCACCCTCCAGAACCTGTACTTGGTGTCACACATACAGTCTCCAGGGTGACACCCCTCACAGACCCTGAAATTAGGGTCACATATCCACAGTTTTCAGGGTGATCCCACCTCCCAGACCCTTCACCTGGGGTCACATGTCTGCAGACTCCAGAGTGACATACCCTCCCATATCCTGAATCCAGGGTCACATCCACAGTCTCAAGGGTGACACCACCCAAGACCCTGTATCTTGGGTCACACATCCACTGTCTCCAGGGTGACACCCTTCCAAGTTGTACATGTCACATGTTTCCCAGGTGCTGTACCTGCTGTCACAAAGTCCACTATCTCCAGGGTGATGCCTCTCCCAGACCCCACACCTGAGGTTTCACCTTCAAAGTCTCCAGGGTGACAAATGTCCCGGAGGCTGCCATGGGGTCACACGTTCACAGTCTCCAGTATGGCCCCATCTCACTAGAACTTGTACCTGGGCACACATGTCCACAGTATCTAGTGAAACCCCATCTTTCAGATCCTTTACC
Source organism: Hydropotes inermis (assembly GCA_020226075.1). Lineage (NCBI taxonomy): Eukaryota > Metazoa > Chordata > Mammalia > Artiodactyla > Cervidae > Hydropotes > Hydropotes inermis. The sequence continues at coordinate 41,993,968 of CM035300.1, forward strand.
TATGGTCAAACATCCACAGTCTCCAGGGTGACCACAGATGCTAGGCCCTGTCCCTGTGGTAACACATCCACAATATCCATGGTGACCCCCCTCCCCTTATGCAGCACCTGAGAACACATGCCCACAGTCTCCATAGTGACCCCCCTCCCAGACCCTGTTCCTGGGGAAAAAGTCTGCTGTCTCCAGGGTGACCACTCCCAGGCACTCACTGTTCCTGGTATTACACGTCCAGTCTCTAGGGTGACCCCCTTCCCAAATTCTGCATCTGTGGTCACATGTCCACTGTTTCCAGGGTGACCCCACCTCTCAGACCCTGCACCTGGGATCACACATCCACAATCCCTAGGGTAACCATCTCCTTGACCCTTCTTGGGGTCAAATATCTACATTCTCCAGAGTGACACCCTTCTAGAACTTGTACCTGGGGTCAAATGTCCACAGACTCCAAGGTGACTCCTCCTTCCAGACACTGAACTTGGTGTCACATATACACAGTCTCCAGGGTGACACCACCTCCTAGAACCTGTACTGGGGGGCACATGTACACAGTCTCCAGGGTGACCCTACCGAGTCACTGCTCCTGTGGTCACATGTCCAGTCTCCATGGTGAAACCCTTCCAAACTTGCACCTGGGGTCACATGTTCAGTCTCCAGGGTGATCCTGCCTCCCAGACCCTATACCTAGCATCTCAGGTCCACAGGTTCCAGCATGAACTCCTCCCAGATCTTACACCTGGATTCACACATCCACAGTCTCCAGGGAGACACCTCTCCCCAGAGCCCATACCTGGGGTCACACGTCCAAAGTCTACAGGGTGATACCCCCCAGACACTGTAAATGGGATCACACATCCAAGTCTTCAGGGATGCCCCCTCACCAGAAACTGATACTGGCATCACACATCCACAGTATCCATGGTGAGCCCTCACAGAACCTGCTCCTTGGGTCACACATGCACAGTCTCAAGGGTGACAACCTTCCCAGACACTGCACCTGGTCTCTCAGGTCCACAGTCCAGGGTGACCCCACCTCACAAGAACTTTTACCTGGAGTCACATATTCCACAGTCTCTAGGTTACCCCATTTCACCAGACCTTTTGACTGTGGTCACACGTCCAAGTCTCCAGGGTGCCCACCACTTCTAAGCACTGAACCTGGGGTCACAGGCCCACAGTTTCAAGGGTGACAAAACCCAGACCTTGTAAATGGGGTCTCATGTCCACAATCTTCACAGTGACCCCACACACCAGACTCAGAAACTGGAGTCACAAGTCTACAATCTGCATTGTGACATGCTCCCAGACCCTGTACCTGGAGTCACATGTTTAGAGTCCCCAGGGTGACCCCTCTGAGGCACTGAACCTGGGGTCACAGGTCTACAGTCTCCAGGATACTCCCCTCCCAAACCTTGTACCTGGGGGTCACAAGTCCAGAGTCTCCAGGGTGACCTGCTCCCAGACCCTGTACTTGGGGTCACATGTCCACAAGCTCCAGGGTGGTCCCATCGAAGTACCTGCACCTGAGGTCACATGTCAGGATTCTCCTTGGTGACACCATCCCAGACCCTGAACCTTGGTCCAGACTTTGACAGTCTCCAGGGTGATCCCAACATATCAGAACTTGTACCTTGGTTCACATTTCCAGTTTCCTATATGACCCCTGACCAGACCCAGCACCTGGGTTCACAGTCCACATTCTCCAGGGAGACACCCTCCCAGACCCTGTACCTGGGGTAACACCTCCACAATTTCAAGGGTGACCACACCTCCCAGAACCTGTATGTGGGACACACTTCAACAGTATCCAGAGAGACACCACTTCTCAAACCCTGCACCTGGGTTGGCATGTTTACAAGCTCCAAGGTACCCCCTTCCCTGACCTTGGACCTGTGGTCACATGTCTACAGTCCCCAGGCTGACTCCACCTCCCAGAACTGCACCTGGGGTCACACGTCCAGAGTCTCCAGGTTGATCCCTCCCAACCCTGGACCTGGGGTCACATTTCCACAATCTCTAGGGTGACACTTCTCCCCAGACCCTTTACCTGGGGTCACACATCCACAGTATCCAGGCTTACTCCAACCCCCCAAACCCTGAACCTGTGGTCAAAGGTCCACAGCATCCAGGGTAACTCCACCTCCTATACCCTATATCTGGATTCACACATCCACAGTCTCCATGGTGAGCCCCACCCAGACCACGCACTTGCAATCACATATCCATTGTCTTCAGGGTGAGCTCCTTCCAGACCCTGCCCCAGGTTTACAAATCCACAGTTTCCACACTGACCAACTCTTCAGACACTTTACCTGGTATCACATGGGCAGAGTCTCTCTGATGAAGTCCCTTGGAGACCATGTACATCAGAACACATGTCTACTGTCTCCAAGGTGAATGTCCCCCCCGCCCCCCACCCAGACCCTGCAGCCGGGGTCACATGTCCAGAATCTCCTTGGTGACACCTCTCCCAGACCTGGGTTCACAGGTCCACAGTCTCCAGGCTTACACCACATCCCAGACCCTGCACCTAGGGTCACATGTCCACAGTGTCCAGTGTGAACCCCCCCTCCCAGACCCTGTACCTGGGGTCACATGTCCACAGTGACCAGTGTGAGCCCACCTCCCAGACCCTGTACATGGGACACATGCCACAGCCTTTAGAGTGACCCCGCTCCCAGGCCCTGCACCTGGGGTCACATGTCCACAGTCTCTAGGGTGACCCCCCTCCCAGATCCTCTACCTGGGAAGAAATATCTTCAGTCTCCTGAGTGACACCCTCCCAGACACTGTACCTGGGGTCACACTTCCACAGTATCCTATGTGAAAGCCCTGCCCAGATCCTGAACCTGGTGTCACATGTCCAGAGTCTCCAGCATGACTTCCATCTCAGACCCTGTACCTGGGGTTACATGTCCACAGTTTTCAGGGTGACAATACTCCCATATTTTGTGCATGGTGTCACATCCACATTCTCCAGGGTGACCCAACCTCCCTGTCCCTATACTGGGGTCTTACAACCACAGTCTACAGGGAACCTCCCCTCCCAGACCCTACACCTGGGGTCACATGTCCATTATCTCCAGGATGACCCCACATCATAGACCATGTATCTGGGGCCATATGGCTACAGTCTCCCAGGTGAGCTCCCTCCCCAGAACCTGCACCTGGGGTCAGACATCCACAGGCTCCAGGTTGAACCTTCAGAAATAGCTGCACCTGGGGTCACATGTCCACAGTCTCCTTGATGACATCCCTCCCAGACCCTGTACCTGGGATCACATTTCCAGTTTGCAGGGTAACCTCCTCTCCCAGAACCTACATGTTGGGTCACACGTACACAGTCTCCAGGGTAACCCCACCTCACAAGAATTTTTACTTTGGGTCAAATGTCCACAGTCTCTAGGGTGAACCCACCTCATCAGAACTTTTAGCTCTGGTCACATGTCCACAGTCTCCAGCATGACCTACCTCACAGACCCTGCACCTAGTGTAACATGCACACCATCTTCAGGTGACCTCACCTCCCAGCTGATGTATCTAGGGTCAGATCACTCCAGGGTGAATAACCTCTCAAGTCCCTGCACCTGGGATTACACTTCCACACTCCTCAAAGTGACTCCACCTCCCAGACCCAACACCTGGGTTCAAATGTCCAGAGTCTCCAGGGTGACCCCACCTCCAAGACCCTGACCCTGGTGTCTCATCCACAGTCTCCAGGGTGAACCCACCTCCCAGACCATGTATCTGGCATTACATTTCCAGTTTCCAGAGTAAACCCACCTCCCAGACCCTATCTTGGGGTTACATGTCCACAGTCTCCATGATGAAACCCTCCCAACCCTGCACCTGGGTCACATGCCAACAGCTCCAGGGTGACATCCTCCCAGACCTTGGACTTGGGTCACATGTCTACAGTCTGAAGGGTGATCCCACCTTCCAAACCCTCCACCTGGCTCACACTTAAGCAGTCTCCAGGGTGACCACTCCTGATCCTGCACCTGGGGTCACATTTCTACAGTCCCCTAGATGACACCTCTCCAAGGTCCTGTACCTGGGGTCCCATGTGCATAGTTCCCATGGTGACCCCCCTCCCAGACCCTGTCACTAGAGTCAAATATCTGCAGTATCCAGTGTAACTCCCCCCAGACCATAAACATGGGGTCACACCTCCACAGTTTCCAGGATAAGCCCATCTCCAGACCCTCTACCAGGGGTCACATGTCCACAGTCTGCAGGGTAGCCCCAAATCCTAGGCCCTATCCGGGAGTCACAAGTCCACAGTCTCCATGGTGACCCTCTCCCAGATCATGCACCTTAGATCACACATCAGAGTCTCCAGGGAGAGCCTCCTCACAAATTTTGCACTTTTAGTCACATGTCCACAGTGACCCCACCTCATAGCCTCTGTTCCTGGGGTCACATTTACCCAGGTTCTACTGTGTGACCCCACCTCCAATACCCTATACCTGGGGTCACACATCCTCTTTCAAGTCCCAGTACATGTCCACACTCCACAGAATGACTCTACCTCCCAGAAACTACATCTGGGGTCAAAGGTCTACAGTCTCCAGGGTGACCCCACCTCCCAGACCACGTACCTCACAGTTCATTTCCAGTTTCCAGAGTAAATCTGCCTCCCAGACCCTACACCTGGGGTCACATGTCCACAGTCTCCGTGGTGAACACTTTCCAGAACCTACCCTGGGGTACATCCAGTCTCCTGGGTAACTCACCTTCCTAGACCCTGTACCTGGGATCAGACTTCCAGTCTCCAAGGTGACCTCCCCTCCACACACCCTGCACCTAGGGTCACACGTCCAATATCTCCAGGGTGACCCACCTCCCAGATCCTGCACCTGCAGTCACATGTCCACAGTCTCCATGGTAAAACCCTCCTGACCCTGCACCTGGGTCACATGTCCACAAACACCAGTGTGACACCCTCCCAGACCCTAGACCAGGGTTACATGTCTACAGTCTGAAGGGTGATCCCATCTCCCAACCCTGTACCTGCGGTCACACTTAAATAGTCTCCAGGGTGACTGCTCCTGATCCTGCACTTGGGGTCACATTTTTACAATCCCCTGGGTGATACCTCTCCCAGGTCCTGTACCTGGGGTCACATGTGCATAGTCTCCATGGTGACCCCCCTGCAGACCCTGTCCCTGGGGCCAAATATCTGCAGTATCTAGGGTAATCCCCCAGACCATAAACATGGGGTGACATCTCCACTTTCCAGGATGAGCCCACCTTCAGACCCTGTACCAGGGTCACATGTTCACAGTCTTAGGGTAACCCCAACTCCTAGACCCTGTACCTGGAGTCACAAGTCCACAGTTTCCATGGTGACTCCCTCCCAGACCATTCACCTTGGATCACACGTCTGTCTCTGGGGAGAGCTGCCTCACCAAATCCTTCACTTTTAGTCACACATCCACAGTCCTCAGGGTGACCCCACCTTGCAGGCTCTCTACGTGGTGTCTCAGGTCTACAGTCTAGTGTGTGACTAGACCCACCTCCAACACCCAGTACTGGGGGTCCCATGTTCACAAACTCCAGGGTGACCCCACCTCTCAGACGCTGCACCTGGAGTCGCATGTCTACAGTATTCAGTGTGACACCCTCTAGACCCTGGACCCAGGGTCATATTTCCACAGTGTCTAGTCTGTTACCCCTCCACAAACACTGTATCTGGGCTCACACATCCATGATCTCCAGTGTGACCCCACTTTCCACACCAAGTAACTGAGACCACATGTCCACAGTCCAGGGTAACCCATCTCCCAGTCCATGGTCTACAAGGTGACTCTTTCCCACACCAAGCACCTGGGGTAACCTGTCAGCAATCCCAAGAGTGATCCCACTTCCCAAACCCTGAACCTGAGCTCACACGTCCACAGTCTCCAGGGTGAACTCCTCCCAGACCTTATACCTGGGGTTATGGATCCACAGTCTCCATGATGACACCCCCTCTCAGACCCTGTACCTGGGGTCACACATCCACAGTCTTTAGGGAAAGGACTCCCAAACAGTGCATAGGGTTCACATAGCCAAAGTCTCCTCTGTGAACCCCCTCCAGACCATGCACCCGAATTCACAAGTCCACAGTCTCCAGGGTGACATCTCTTCCAGACCCTGCACCTGGGGTCATACGTCCACAGGCTTCAGGGTGACCCCATCACCAGTCTGAGCACTGGGGATCACATGTCTACAAATCTCCAGGGTAACCACTCCTAACAGAACTACACCTGGGGTCACATGTCCAGTTTCCGGGTTGACACCCTCCCAGACCCTTTTCCTGAGATCACACATTTTCAAATCCCAGGGTGTCCCCTCCCAGGTACTGTACTTGAGGTCACATTATATCCAAAGTCTCTACTGTGACTGAAAATTAGGTTCACTGAATTCCAGACACTGAAATTAGGTTCACATGTTCACCATTTTCAGGCTGACACCCTTTCTCAGACCTTGTACTTGGTTCACACATCCACAGTCTCCAGGCTGACACTCTTTTCAGACCCCGTACCTGGGTCACACGTCCAGTCTCCAGTCTGACGCCCTTTCCCAGACTCTGTATCTGGAGTCACGCTTCCATAATATCCATGGTGACACCCCTGCCCAATCCTGCACCTGGTGTCACATGTCCACAGTCTCCAGCATTACCTCCCTCCTGGACCCTGCACCTGGGATCATACTTCCACAGTCTCTAGTGTTACCCCCCCCCAGACTCTGTACCTGGGGTCAAATATCTGCAGTCTCTGGTGTGGCACCCCTTACAGACCCTGCACCTGCAGTCACACATCGATAGTCTCCAGGGTGACCCACCTCCAAACACACTACACCTTGGGTCAAACGTGCACAGTTTCCAGACCCTGAACCTGGGGTCACACATCCATGGTCCAGAGTGAGGATTCCCAAACACAGCACCTGGGTTCCCATATCCAAAATCTCCTATGTGACCTCCCACCAAATCCTGCATTTGGGTTCACATATCCACAGTTTCCCGGGACACACTCCCAGACCCTGTACCTGAAGTCACATGTCTTCAGTCCCCAGGGTGACCCCACCCAGGCACTGTATTTGGGGTCACATATCCACAGTCCCCAAGTGACTCCACCTCCCAGATCCTGTGCTTGGAGTTGCACGTCCACTGTCTCCAGGGAGACAACATCTCTCAGACCATACACCTGGGGTCACAAGTTCAGTCTCAGGGTGACCCTTTCCTGAACCTGCACCTGGGGTTACATGTCCACTGTCTATAGGGTGACACATGTACCCAGAGGCTGTACCTGGAATAAGACATCCAGAATCTCCAGGGTGACCTCCTTCCAGAACCTGCACCTGGGGTAACATGTCCAGAGTCTTCAGGCTGACACCCTACCCTAGACCCTGTACCTGGGGTCACATGGTCACAGTCACCACGGTGAACCCCTTCACAGACCCTGTACCTGAGGTCACATCTCCACCATCTCCAGTGTGATCCCCTTCCCAGACCATGTACATGGGGTCTGATATCCAATCTCCAGCCTGACTCTACTTCCCAGACTCTATACCAGGGTTCAAAACTCCACAGTCTCCAGTATGATCCCACCTCCCAGACACTACCTGGGGTCACACATCCTCAGTTTCCAGGGTAACCCTCCTCTCTGGCCCCACAACTGGGGTCACAGGTCCTCAATCAGCAGGGTTCCCCACATCAGCAAACCCTGCACCTGGGGTCACATGTCAGTCTCCAGGGAGAACCTTCTTGCCAGATCCTGAACCTGGGGTCACACATCCAGTCTCCATGGTGACCGCACCTCCCAGACCCTTCACATAGGGTCACAGGTCCACAGGCTCCAGGGTGTCCACTTCGAAATACCTGCACCTGGGTCACATGTCCAGAATCTCCTTGGTGACACTCACCATGATCTGGGGTCACATTTCTAGTTTCCTCAGTAAACTCCCCTCCTAGACCCTGCACCTGAGGTCACACCTCCAGGGTCTCTGGGGTGACAAACCTCCCAGACCCTGCACCTGGGGTCACACCACCACAGCCTCCAGGGTGACTGCACCTCACCAGTTCTTGTGCCTTGGGTCACATGTCCACAGTCTCTAGGGTGACCCCACCTCATCAGAACTTTTACCTGTGGTCACATCTCCACAGTCTCCAGAGTGACCACCACTCCTAGACGGTGAACATCTGGTCAACTTGTCCTTAGTCTCCAGGGTGACATCACCCAGGACACTGAACCCGTGGTCACATGTCCATAGACTTCAGGGTGACCCCACAACTACAGTCTGAGCATCTGGGGTCACACATCCACAGTCTCCAGGTTGACCCCACCCCCGGACCCTTCACATAGGGTGACAGGGCCACAGGCTTCAGGGTGACCACTTCGAAATACATGCACCCGGCTCACATATCCAGAGTCTCCTTGGTGACATCCCACCATGACCTGGGGTCACATTTCTAGTTTCCACAGTAAACTCCTCTCCTAGACCCTGCACCTGAGGTCACACCTCCAGGGTCTTTGGGCTGACACACCTCCCAGACCCTGCACCTGGGGTTACATTTCCATAGTCTTTACTGTGACCATCCTCCCAGACCCTGTACCTGGGGTCACACATCTACAGTCTCCAGGGTGACACCGCCCAGGACACTGAACCTGTGGTCACATGTTCACAGGCTTCAATATGACCCCACAACTACAGTTCAAGCACCTGGGATCACACATCCACAGTCTCCAGGGTAAACTTCCCTCACAGACACTACACCTGGGGTCAAATTTCCACAGTCTCTACTGTGACCATGCTCCCAGTCTCTGTATGTGGGTTTACATGTCCAGTCTCCAGGGTGACAACCCTCCCCACGTCCTGTCTGTGGAGTGACACATCCATAGTCTCCAGGATGACACAACCTCCCTGACCCTGTAGTGGAGTATCACAACCACTGTCTCTAGGGTGACCAAAACTCCCAGACCTTGCACCTGTATTCTTTTTTCCCCCCCTTGCACCTGTATTCTAACATCCACTGTCACCAGGGTAAATCCCTCTCAGACCCTGCACTTGAGGTAACATGTCCACATTCTCCATGGTGACCCCATCTCCAAGACTCTTTACCTGGGGTCATATATCCACTGTCTCCAGGGAGACCACACCTTGCAGATCATTCATCTGGGGTCACACATTCACAGTCTTTAGTATGACACCCTCCTGAACCTGCACCTGGGGTAACATTTCCACTGTCTATAGGGTGACACATCCCCGGACACTGTTCCTGGAATCACATGTCCAGAATCTCCAGGTTGACACCCTTCTAGATCCTGCACCTGGGGTAACATGTCCAGAGTCTCTAGGCTGACAGCCCAGCCCAAACCCTGTACTTGGGGTCACATGGCCACAGTCTCCAGGGTGAAACTCCCACAGACCGTGTACCTGAGGTCACATGTCCACCATATCCAGGGTGAAACCCTTCCAAAACTATGAACACAGGGTCACATGTCCCATCTCCAGTGTGAGCCCACCTCCCAAAACCCGTACCAGGTTTCAAAACTCCACAGTCTCCTCGGTGATTCCACACACCAAACCCTGTACCTGGGGTCACATGTCAACAGCCTCCAAGGTGACCCCTCTCCCTGGACCCTGTAACTGATATCACACATCCACAGTATCCAGCGAGAGCCCTCTCCCAAGACCCTACACCTGGAGTCACAGGTTTACAGTCTCCGGTGTCCCCACATCCGAGACCCTTCACCTGATGTCCCATGTCCACAGGCTCCAGGGTGACGCCTTTGAAATACCTGCACCTGGGTCACATGTCCAAAGTCTCCTTTGTGACTCCCCTCCAAGACTCTGTATCTGGGGTCACATTTTCAGTTTCAAGGGTAAACTCACTCCCAAACCCTCCACATGGGGTCACACGTTTCCAGACTGACTGCACTTCAGCAGAAGTTGTAGCTAGGGTCACATGTCTAGTCTCTGATGAGTCAAGTCTCATCAGAACTTTTAACTGTGGTAACACCTCCACAGTCTCCAGGGGTGACCAGCATTCCCAGACTCTGAACATCTGGTCACACGTCCATAGTCTCCAGGGTGGCACCACCAAAGATGCTGAACCTGTGGTCACATGTCCATAGGTTTCAGGGTGACCCCACAACACTGGTCTGAGCACCAGGGATCACATGTCCATAGCCTCCAGGGTAACCTCCCAGTTAATCACTACACACGGGGTCACACATCCACTGTTTCCAGGATGACAGCCTCCCAGACCCTGTACCTGAGGTCACATGTCTTCAGTTCCCAGGGTGACCCCTCCCAGGCACTGTATTTGTGATCACATGTCCACAGTTTCTCTACTGTGACCATCCTCCCGGACATTGTACCTGGGGTCACACATCCACAGTTTCCATCATGATTCCCTTTCCCAGACCCTGTACCTAGGTCACATGTCCACATTCTCCAGGGTGACTCCCTTCCCAGACCCTATACCTGGGGTCAGAAATCTGCAGTCTCCAGAGTGACACCCTCCCAGACCCTGTACCTGGGTTCTCACATCCATGGCCCAGGGTAAATTGCTCCTAGACCCTGCACCTGAGATGACATGTCCAGTCTCCAGGGTGACCCCACCTCCCTGACCCTGCACTTGGGGTCACAAGTCCACTGGCCCTGAGTGACCCCACCTCCCAGACCCTGCACCTGGGATCACATGTCCACCATCTCCAGTGTAACCCCAACTCCTAGACCCAGTCACTGTAGTTGCAAGTCCAGTCTCCTTGATGACCCCCTCTCAGATCATTCACCTTGGATCACACGTGCACAGTCTCCAGGGAGAGCCCCCTCCTCAAATGCTGCACTTTGAGTCACACATCCACAGTCCCCAGGGTAACCCCACCCCCCAGACCCTGCACTTGTGGTCACATACATAGTCTCCAGGGTTATCCTGCATCCAAGACCCAGTACTGGGTTCACATGTCCTCATTCTCCAGAGTGATCCCCTCCCAGACCCTGCATCTAGTGTCACATGTCCACAGTCTTCAGGGTGACCCCCTTCAAATGTTGCATCTGGGGTCACACGTCCACAGTCCGCAGGATGACAACCCTCCCCAGACCCTGTACTTGAGTCACATGGCCACAGTCTCCATTGTGACCCCCTCCCAGGCCCTATACCTGGTGTTAAATGTCTGCAGTATCCATGATGACCCCCTCCCAGACCATATACACTGGTCATACATCCACAGTCTCCAGAATCAGCCTCTTCCCCAGACACTGCACTTTGGGTCATATGTCCACAGTCCCCAGGCTGACCCCACCACCAAGACCCTATACCTGAGGTCCCATGTCGACAGTCTCCAGGATTACCCCAGCTCTCAGACCCAGCACCTGGCTTCACATCCACAGTCTCAAGGTGACCTCCCATCCAGACCCTACACCTGTGGTCACATGTGCATAGTCTCCAGGGTTACCCCCTCTCAGGCCATATACATGTTGTCACAAGTCCACAGTCTCCAGGGTCAGCCTCTTCCCCAGACACTGCACTTTAAGTCACATGTTCACTGTCTTGGAGATGAACCCACTTCCCAGAACCTGTACAAGGGGACATGTGTACACAGTCTCCTAGGATACCCCACCTCACAGACCCTGTATCTGGAGTCAAACATCCAAAGTCTCTAGGGTACCCCACCTCCTAGACCCTACACCTGGGGTCAATGTCCACAGTATCCAGGGTGACCCACTCTCAACCCTGGACCTTGGGTCACATTTCTACAGTGTCTATTGGTGACACCCCTCTGCAGACACTGTACCTGGGGTCACACCTCCACAGTCTCCAGGGTGACCCCACCCACCAGACTGAGCAACTAGGATCACATATCCACAGTCCAGGGTAACCTCACCTCCCAGACTCTATACCTGGAGTCACATGTCAATAATCTCCATGTTGACTCCCTCCCAGACCATGCACCTGGGTTCACATGACCACCATTTCCAGCGTGACCCCCTCCAGACCCTGCACCTGGGGTCACATGTTCCATTCAAGTTGCTGCAGAGGAATAAGGCCTTATCTTGAGTTGAGGGGGTACTCAGTGTTGTTTAGACTTGTGGCAGGAAACTTGGGATTCCTCTTGAGTTGTGATGGGGATCTCTGGATTCCTCTCGAGTGCAGCAGGGGAGTTGAACCTCCTCTCTAGTTGCAGCAGAAACTCGGAGTTCCTCTCTAGTTGTTGCTGGAAACGGGGTTCCCTCTGGAGTTGCCACGGGGACTCAGAGCTCCTCTCCAATTGCAGCAGGAAATCAGTGCTCCTCTGGAGTTCCAGTGTGGGATGCAGGATGCCACTGGAGTCATGGTGGGAAACTCGGGGTTTTTCTCAAGCTTTGTTGGTACTCAGGGTTCCTCTTGATTCAAGATGGGACATCCTGTTGAGTTCCCTTGGGGAAACACGCCTCTAGCAGGGCTGTGCAGGGTGGCTCCTATCTTGTTGCAGTGACGGGTGGCTGCTCACTAGTTTTGGCAAGGGACTACTCTCTCCTTGTGGTCCAGGTCAACTCTGTAGTTGCGGGGGTTTCAATTCTCTCTAAAGGTGGTGTGCAAGCTCTTTTCTCCTTGTGGTGTGAGGTTCGTCTGTATTAGCAGAAGAGGGGCTCCTTTCTCCATGTGATGTCCAGTGGACTCCTCTCAAGTTGTGGTGGAGGGCTCCTCTTGAGGGGCGAGGCTGTGTCCTCTCCAGTTGGGGTGTGCATGTCTCCACAGGTGAGGTCCTTTCTACTTTTGGCTCTATAGATTCCTCACTAATATTAGTGGGATTGCTGTTCTCTAGTTGTGAGGGCCTCAACTAGACTTCCTTTAGGGAGCTTGTCTCCATTGGAGGCAGAAGGTCTACTCTCTCAGTGTGATATCCTGGGGGACACCACTCTAGTTGTGCCTGGGGAATCTGCTTCAGTTTTGGTTGGGGAGCCACTCCGTCATTTGATCCAGTGGCCCCTTTTCTTGTTACAGCCTAGGGATCCTGTGAAATTTCAGCAGCGAAATCAGGGTGCCTCTTGAGTTTCAGCATGCGACTTGCTGTTCTTTTAAAGTTGTGGTGGAGACTCCTCTGGAGTGGCAGTGGGGCAGATCCTCTCTAGTAGTGATGTGAAAGCTGGTCCCTATCTAGGTGCAATGTGCAGGGGGCTATTCTCTACTTGCAGCTTGGGCTCCACTCTCATTGCAGGGGGTGGGGTGTGCTCTTTCTTTGCTGTGGGTCATCTCATCTCTAGTTGTCATTTGCAGCCACCTCTCTAGTTGTGGCAGGGGAGCTCCTCTTTATTTGTGGTAGTTGGGCTCCTCTCTAGATGTGGTAGAGTGCTCTTATCAAATTGGGAGTTGGGTGACTCCTGTATGGTTGTAATGAGAAGGGGCGCTTTATCTAGTTGCGATGTGTGGGAAGCTCCTGTCTATTCGTGGTAGGGTGCGCCTCCTGCTTAGCTGTGGTCTGAGGCTTCCTTTCTTGTGGAGGTAGAATGCTCCTCTTTAATTGTGGAGGGGTAAGTTCCTCTTGGGAATCCTCTGTAGTTGCATCAATGAGCTAGTGTCTCTATTTGTGTTGTGATGGGAAACTGGGGGTTCCTTTTATGTCACTGCAGGTGAATTGGGCCTCATGTCATGTTGAGATGGTGAAGTCAGGGTACTTCTTGAGTTGTGGTGGGAAACTTGGGGTTCTCTTGAGTTGCAGCAGAGGAGTCAGGCTTCCTCTCAAGTTGAGGCGGGTAACTCAGGGTTCCTCTTGAGTTGTGTTGGAGATATTGGGGTTCCTCTCGAGTTGCAGCTGGGGAGTCAGGCCTCCTCTCAAGTTGCAGGGGGGAACTTGGGGTTCCTCTCGAGTCACAGCAGGGACTCAGAGGTACTCTCGAGTTGCAGTGAGAAATCAGTGTTCCTCTTGAGTTGCAGTGCAGGGCTTAGGGTTCCACTGGAGCTGTGGCAGTGAACTCAGGGTTCCTCTTGACTTGGAGGTTACTCAGGGTTCCTCTCAACTTGTGTTGAGGCCTCCTCTTGAGTTCTCTTGGCACGACTCATCTCTACCAGGGATGTGCAGGGTGGCTCCTGTCTTGCTGCAATGTCAGGCCGCTACTTGCTAGCTTTGACATTGTACTTCTCTATCATTCTGGTCGTGGTCAACTCTGTAGTTGCGATGGTTTTGATTCTCTCTAGTTGTGGTGTCCAAGCTCCTCTCTACTTCTGGTGTGAGGTTCATCTCTTTTAGCAGCAGAGGGGCTCCTATCTATGTGTCATGTCCAGCAGGCTCCCCTCGAATTGTGGTGGTGGGCTCCTCTCCAGGTGTAGGGCTGTGTCCTCTCTGGTTGGGATGTGGCTGTCTCCATGCGGGAGGTCCTCTCTACTTTTGGTACTAGGGGTTCCTCACCAATATTAATGGGATTGCTGTTCTAGGTGTGAGGGACTCCACTCAACTTACTTCATGGAGTTCATCTCCATTGGAGGCAGAAGGTCTAGGTGTGATATCCTGGGGGACACCACTCTAGTTTATATGGGGGAGTCCCTCCATCACATTGGTCAGAGGCACCTTTTATTCTTACAGCCTAGGTCCCCTGTTAAATTGCCTCTTGAGTAGTAGCAAGTGAGTATGGGTTTCTTTAGACTTATGGTGGAGCCTCCTCTCGAGCTACAGTGGGGCAGATCATCTCTAGTAGTGATGTGCAGGCTGGACCCTGTCTAGTTGCAATGTGCCAGAGGCTACTCTCTAGTTGCAGCATGAGGCTCCACTCTAGTTGCAGTGAGGGACCACTCTTTATTTGTGGTGGGATGGCTACTCTCTAACTGTCATTTGCAGACTCCTCTCTAGTTGTGGTAGGGGGGCTCCTTTTAGTTGTGGTAGTGTGATGGTGTGGCTCCTCTCTAGTAGCAATGTTCAGGGTGGCTTCTGAGAGGGTAACAGGCAGGAAGGCCAGGGGTCTCCAAACAGAGGAAATAGGCTGCAAGCGCCAGACATTTTTATCTCTCTTGAGCGACAGGAGGAAACAAACCAGCGATATTTTTTCTTCTCTATACAAATTTAAAAGGAGGTTTCTCTTAAAATGCTGTGTTGCCATGACACTTGGTTTCACCTGAAGCTAACGACTCTCAAACCTTGAATTAACCAATACATTTCTTTTTCTTATGGAAATGTTGTCTTAAGCTATGTTAATGTACCTCAGACTCTATCTTCAAGTTGGTTCCGCCAAATGGCCTAGCATACTTACTCAGATATTATTCCCTAATCTATGTAAATGAAATTATTTGTTGGTAATCTGCCCTTCTACAAGATTCAAGTCAATCGTTTTATGGCCAGGGATGAATTATCTGGTGCCATTCTAAATTCTAAGACATTCCTTTCTTTTCATGAACAGACTGTGAGTGACCATATAATTTACAGCTAAAGACTAGGAGGCGGGTACTCTTCTGCTCCCTTCTGATGCCTATGTCAGAAGCTTTCTCTATCTCCTTTATACTTTAATGAAACTTTATTACACAAAATCTCTGAGCGATCCAGCCTCGTCTCTGGCCCTGGGTTGAATTCATCTCCTCCGGAGGCCAAGAATCCCGGCGTCTTATCGCTCAGCAATAATCTTTCACTTCTGTTTAGTTGCAATGCGTGCATGGCTAAACAGCTTGTGGTATGGTGCTCCTTTCTAGTTGGTGTGGGGTGTCAACTCTTACTTGTGTTGGAGCCTCCTCTTGAGTTGTATTGGGGTGACTCATCTCTAGCAGGGATGTTCAGGGTGGCTCCTGTATTGTTGCAATGTGTGCGTGGCTACTCACTAGTTTTGGCATGGAACGTCTCTAGTTAGGATCCAGGTCAACTCTGTAGTTATGGTGGGTTGGATTCTCTCTAGTTGTGGTGTGCAAGCTCTTTTCTAGGTGTGGTGTGAGGTTAGTCTTTATTAGCAGCAGATGGGCTCCTCTCATGTGTGACATCCAGCTGGCTCCTCTTGAGTTGTGCTGGAGGTCTCCTCTCAAGTTGTGTGGCTGTGTCCTCTCTGGTTGGGGTGTGGGTGGCTCCATGGGAGATGTCCTCTCTTCTTTTGGCATTAGGGGTTCTTCAGTAATATTAATGGGATTGCTTCTGTCGAGTTGTGAGGGACTCCACTTGACTTACTTTAACGACCTTGTCTCTATTTGCATCAGAAAGTCATCTCTCTAGGTGTGATATCCTGGGGGACTCCTCTATCCAGTTGTGCTGGGGGAATCCACTTCAGTTTTGGCCAGAGAGCCCCTCCATCATTTTGGCCTACAACCCCTTTTCTTGTTGCAGCCTAGGGCTCCTTTCAAATTGTAGCAGGAACCCGGAGTGACTCTTGAATTGCAGTAGGTGACTCGGAGTTCCTTTAGAGTTGTGGTGGAGCCTCCTCTCGAGCTGCAGTGGGGCAGGTAATCTCTAGTAGCGATGTGCTGGCTGGTGCCTGTCTAAGTGCAATGTGCATGAGGGTACTTTCTAGTTGTAGCATGGGGTCCACTCTAGTTGCTGTGAGGGTCCACTCTTTATTTGTGGTTGGTCGGCTCCTCTCTAGCTGTCATTTGCAGACTCTTTTCTAGTTTTAGCAGGGGGCTCCTTCTTGCTTTGGTAGCTTCGCTCCTCTCTAATTGCAGTAAAATGTTCTTCTCAAATTGTGATTGGGATGACTCCTCTCTGGTTTTAATGAGAAGGGGCACTTTTTCTAGTTGCAATGTGCAGGAGGCTACACTCTTGTGGCAGTGGGAATTCTTTTTAGTGGTAGCATGGTGGGCTCTCTCTACTCGAGGCAGGTGGCTTCTGTCTAATTGTGATGTGTATGTTCCTCTCTAATGGCTATGTTCGGGGGGGGGGGGCTTAGCTCTAATTGCAGCAGGGATCTCCTCTCTAGTTGTGGTGTTGGCCTCCTCTTTTGTTATGATCAGTGTGGGAATTCCACTCTATTTTTGATGTGCATGGTCACTTTTCTCTAATTATGATGTGTGGGGCGGGCTCCTATCTACCTGTAGCAGGTGGGTCCACTCTAGTTGTGGCAGTGGTTCTCCACTCTAGATGTGCTGTACAGGAGGGGTTGGGCAACTCTCTAGTTACAGCCTTGTGCTCCTCACTATTTGTGCCTGTAGGTCAACTATCTAGTTGTGGCATGCATTCAACTCTCTCATTTTGGCATTTGGGCTTCTCTCAAGTTGTGTTGTGCTGGAGTGCTCCTCCTTAGTTGTGCTGTGCCTGGGGAAGTCCTCTCTAGTTGTGGAGTGGGAACTCCTGTCTTGTTGCATCGTGTTGTGTGGCTCTTCTCTAGGTGCAGTTTTCTGGCTCATCTCTATTTGGGGTTTGATGGGAGTGGTGTGGAGCCTCCTCTCTCGATGTGGTGTATGAGATTGCTCCACTCTAAGGGCAGGGTGTGGGGCCTCCTTTCTTAATGCAGTGTTTGAGTGGGCTCCTCTCTAGTAGCAATGTGTAGGGTGGCTTCTGTTTAGTTGTGATGTGTGGGTGGCTAAACTCCCTGGGGCATGGGGTACTCTCTAGTTGCTGTTGGGGGTCAACTCTTAGTTGTGTCGGATGGGCTCCTCTCTAGTTGTGTGCAGTCTTCTTTCAAGTTTTGTTAGGGGGGCTTTTCTCTAGTTAAGGTATGTGGGGGCACCTCTAGTGTTGCAGTGCACTGTTCCTCTTGAATTGTTGAGGGGGTTTCCTCTGTGGTACCAATGTGCACAGGCACTCTTTCCAGGTGCTATATATGTGAGCCTACTCTAATTTTGGCATGGCCCCTCCTCTTTAGTTGTGGCATGGGGCAGCTCCTCTGTAGTAGGGATTAGCAGGCTGGTTCCTATCTAGTTGGGATGTATGGTAGGCTACTGTATTTTTATTGCGTGGGGCTCCACTCTAGTTGCAGTGGGGTCAACTGACTTTTTTTTTCTGCTCCTCTCTTGTTGTGGTTTGCAGACTCCTCTATAGTTGTGGTGGGGGGGGGGTCTCCTCTTTATTTGTGGTATGTGGCTTCTTTTCTTGTTGTGGTGGAACTCTCCTCTCAAATTGTGTTTTGGGTGGCTCCTCTTGGGAATCCTCTGGAGTTGCATAAGGGGTCTTGGGGCTCATTTTGAGTTGCTTTCTCATGCCCTTGCACACACTTGCATGCTCTCACACATCCACACACACACTTGCACACTCTCACATGTCCTTTCATGCCCTCATATGCCCTCAGATGGCCTTGCATATCTCGCATGCCCTCTCCCTACCTCCTGTGCTCTCACACGTCCTCACATGCCTTTGTACATTCTAGCACACCCACCCACGATCTGGTGTGTCCTCGCAGGAACTCGCACTCCATTGCACCTCCTGGCACATCTTTGAACACCTTTGCATGTCCTTGCGTGAACTTGCATGCTCTTGCACATCCTTACAGGCTCTAGCAAGGCTTTGCACACTCTCATGGCCTTGAATGCCTTCAAATGCCCTCACACACCCTCCCACATCCTCACACAAACTCACATGCACTTGCACATCCTCGTTGGCACTCACATAACCTCACACATCCTCACACCCTCTTGCAAGCCCTCCCATGTCCTCACATGCCCTTGCATGGCCTCATACACTCTTGCAAGACCTCTCATGCCTTCACATGCCCTCACATGTCCTTACATGCCATCACATGGCATTGCATGCTCTCACACGCCGTTGCATGCCCTTGCATGTTCTTGCATGGACTCACCTGCTCTTGCCCCCCCATGCATGCTCTCACATTCCCTCACATGGCCTTGCATACTCATGCATGGACTCACACGTTCTTGCATGATGTTGCACATCCTCACACATTATCACAAGGCCTCACATGACCACAATGCTGTTGCACACGCTTGCACCCTCTAGCACATCTTTTCCAAACCTCATACACCCTTGCACACTCTCTCACACCATCACACTTCCTTGTATGCGTTCACACCTCCTCACATGCCCTTGCACAGTCTTGATGTCATCACATGTCCTCGCATGTTCTGAAACGCAATTGCACAGCCTCACTTGGCCTTGCACAGCTTTGCACACTCTCTCATTCCCTCCCAAGCTCTTGCATGTTCTCACATGCCCTCGCACATCCTCAAACACACTTGCATGTTCTCCTATGGCCTGCCATGCTCTCATACATCCTCGATGCCTTCACACATCCTAGCATGCCCACCCACACCCTCGCATGTCCTTGATCACCCTCTCACAGAATCATATGACCCCACCTGCTCTCACACATTCTCGCACACCCTTGCACACTCTCACACAAACTTGCATACTTTTGCAGGTCCTTGCATGCTCTTGCATCCTCTTAAATGGCCTCACACATCCTTGCACACCCTCGCGTGCCCTCAAACACTCTCATATGGCCTCACACCTCCTCGCACACCATTGCAAGCCCTTGCATGCACTTGTAAGTCCTTGCGTGTTCTCCCACACCCTCTCATGTCCTTGAATGAGCTCACACATCCTCGCACACCCTTCCACGCCCTTGCACATTTTCGCATGCCCTCACATGCCCTTGCAAACTCCCGCATATTCTTTCATGACCCTGCACACACTTGCATGTCCTTGCATGGCATCACACCCTGTCAGACATCCTCACACGAACTCGAATACCTTTGCACATCCTGGCACACCACCACACATTCTCGCAAGTCCTTGCATGCCCTCACAAACTCTAGCATGCCCTCACACCCTCGGACACCCTCAGAGAAATACACATGCTCTCACATGCCCTCGCATGTCCTCACATAAACTGGCACACCATTGCATGTCCTTGTACAACGTTGCACGCCCTTGCACATCCTCACATGAACTTGCACACACTTGCACATCCCTGAATGCTCTCACAAGCTCTCGTACAGCCTGACACATCTTTGCATATCCTCGCATGCCCTCAAACACCCTCGCACACCCTCAAATGCTCTCACATGGCCTCACATCATTGCAAATCCTCACAAGGCCTAGCAGGCCCTTGCATGACCTCGCATGTCTTTGCAGGCCCTTGCATGTCCTCTCACACCCTCACACACCCTTGCATGCCCTTGCACATCCTTGCACACTGTCACACGTCCTCATTCAGGCTCACATGTCCTCACATACCCTCGCACATCCTCCCACACTCGCATATCCTCTCATATCCTCACACACCCTCACATGGTCTTATATGCCCTTGTATGCTCTTGCACACTCTCACAAGTCTTTGCACTCCCTTGCATGTTCTCACACATTCTCACATGCTCTTAAATGCCCTTGTATGTTTGTTCAAGCCCTTGCATGCCATCACATGGTCTTGCCCCTCATTGCATGATCACGCCATCATTCGCCTTCCCACCTCCTCGCATGCCCTGACAAGGTATTACACAGCATCACACGACCTGATATGCTCTTGCAGGCTCTCGTACATCCTCACATTTCTTGCATGTACTCACACACACTTGCAAGCCTTCTCATGCCCTCACATACCCTCACTCACCCTCACACGCCCTAGCACGACCTTGCCCATGTTGGCACATTCTTGCACATCCTGGCATGTCCACACATACTTTCACATGTCCTCACACACCATTGCACGCCCTCACATGCTCTTGCATACCCTCTCACATCCTCACATGCTCTCACATGACCTCAAAAGCCCTCTCAAACCCTCACACGCTCTTGCATGCCCTAACATGCCCTCTCACACAGTCACATGTTCTTACACATCCTCGCATGTCCTTTTATGACTCATGTGTCTTTGCATGCTCTTGCACTCCCTCACGTGATCTGGCACATCCTTGCACATAGTCACATACCCTCACATACCCACGCATGCTCTTCCATGCCCTTGAATGCCCTCACACGTCCTCGCATGCTCTTACACATCCTTGCGTGACCTCACACAACCTTGCACGCCCTTGTCCATTCTCACATACCATCGCATGGCCTCTCACATTCTTGCATGCTCTTGTATGGCCTCATATAAACTCGCATATCCTCACGTGCTCTCACACACCTTCCCACCTCATTGCATGCCCCGACAGGGTATTGCACACCCTCACACTACCTGACATATTCTCTCATGCTCTCGCACGTCTTTGCATGCAATTGCACACCTTAACATGTCCTCACAAGCCCTCACGCACTCTTGCATGCCCTCGATTGCCCTTCCACACCCTCCCACGTCCTTGCACACCCTCGTACACTCTTGCATGCCCTCAATTGCCCTTACACACCCTTGCAAGTCCTCACATATCCTCGCACACTTTTGCATGCACTCACACACCGTCGCCTACTCTCTCATGCCCTCACACACTCTTGCACATTGTTACACATCCTCACATGCCCTTGCACACTCTTGCATGTTCTTGCATGTTTTTGCACACTCTCACATTCCCTTGTATGGGCTTGCATGTCCTGCCACACCCTTGCATGTCCTCGCATGCTCTCACACACTTGCATATCCTCACACGCCCTCATATGGACTAGCATGTCCTTGCACATCTTCAATGCTCTCACAAGCTCTTGCACATCCTTGAACATGCTCACACGCCCTTGCACACTCTTGCACATGCTAGAATGCTCTCAAATGCCCTCACACGCACTCGTCTGTTCTTGAATGCCATTGCACAGCCTCGCACAGCCTCACACATCCTCATACATGCTTGCAAACCCTTGCATGCCTTCCCACACCCTCACAGGGCCTTGCACACTCTTGAACTCCCTCGTATGGTTTCACATGCTCTCGCACGTCCTTGCACACTCTCTTACTTCCTCGCACACTCTTGCACACCCTTGCCTGCTTTTGCATGACCCCACATGCCATTGCATGTGCTCGCATACCCTTGTATACTCTTGCACAGCCTTGCACACACTTGCACATCCTCACACACCCTGGCACACTATCACACACCATTGCACACTCTTGCATGTCCTACCATGCCCTTTCTCATTCTTGCATGGACTTACATGCTCTTTATGCCCTCACATGTGCTCACCTGCTCTCACACATTCTCACACACACTCATACATGCTTGCACAGGGTTGCACATCCTCACACTTCCTAGCATGCTCTTGCAAGCCCCTGCATGCCCTTAAACATCCTCTGATGCTCTCACATGCTCTCCCACACTCTTGCACACCCTCACGCAGGCTTGCATGTCCTCTCACACCCTTGGATGCCCTCAAAAGCTCTTGCACTCACATGTGTATCTCATACAGCTTCATACCTTCTTGCACACACCCACACACCCTAGCATGCCCTCCCATGACCCAACATATCCTCAAATGCCCTTGCACACCCCTTCATGCCCTTGTGCTCTCTCACACATTGTCAAACTCTCTCACACCCCCTTGCACACCCTTGCATGCCCTCACATACCATCTCACACACTCGCATGTCCTTATATGCCCTTGAATGCTTTCACATGCACACACACATTCTTGCATAGCCACACAACTCCTTGCATGCCCTTGCATGCCCTAGCTCCTTTCCCCATGCCCTAGCACATCCTCAAGTGCCCACACACACCCCTGCATACCCTCGCACTCTCTTGCACATTGTCAAATGCTCTGGCAAATCCTCACACACCCTCGTATGACTTCACATGCTATTGCATGGCATTGCACACCCTTACATGTTCTCGTACACTCTTTGGTGTTCTCCCATGCACTCACACACCCTTGCACACTGTCACACAGCCTTATACTCCCTCACACGTCCTTGCACTCTCTTGCAGTCCTCACACATTCTCACATGCTCTCACAAGCTCTCCCACACCCTCGTCCACTCTTACACGTCCTCACACACCCTCACATGCTTTTGCACATCCTTGCACACACTTGCACACCATCACAAGCTCTTGCACGTACTTACACCCACATGCCCTCACCCATGCTTGCAGATCCTAATGCACTCTCACATGTTCTTGCATGCCCTCACATGCCCACAGACACCCTAGCACACCCTCACACGTTCTTGCACATCTTTGCATGCATTCAAACATCCTTGCATGCTCTCAGAAGTCCCGTATGCCACCTCATGCCCTCACATAGCCTCGCACACCCTCGCATGTTCTTGTACACTTTCGCACATTATGGCACGTTCTCACATGTCCTCACAGATTCTCGCACATCATCACATGCCCTCACACACTCTCCCATGGCCTCGCATGCACTTGCACATCCTTTCACACCCTTGTACATCCCTGCAAGCCCTCAACTCTCGCACAGCTTCTCACACTCTTGCACACCCTCATACGTGCTCATCTGCTCTTGCACGTCCTTGCATATCCTCACATACACTCGCATGCCCTCTCACGCCCTCACATGGCCTCAAAAATTCTTGCATGTCCTCCCATGCTCTTGCAAGCCCTCACACACCCTCCCATATTCTCGCATGCTTTTGCATGCCCTCGCACGCCCTTGTTGGAAGAGGGTGTTTGCTATGACCAGTGCATTCTCTCGGCAGAACTCTATTAGTCTTTGCCCTGCTTCATTCCACACTCCAAGGACAAATTTGCCTGTTATTCCAGATGTATCTTGACTTCCTACCTTTGCATTCCACCCCCGCTATAATGAAAAGGACATCTTTTTTTTTTTTTTTGGTGTTAGTTCTAGAAGTTCTTGTAGGTCTTTAGAACTGTTCAACTTCAGCTTCTTCAGTGTTACTGATCAGGGCATAGACTTGGATTACCATGATACTGAATGGTTTGCCTTGGAAATGAACAAAGATCATTCTATTGTTTTTGAGACTGCATCCAAGTACTGCATTTCAGACTCTTTTGTTGACCATAATGGCTACTCTATTTCTTCTAAGGGATTCCTGCCCACAATAATAGATATAATGGTCATCTGAATTAAAATCACCCATTCCAGTCCATCTTAATTTGATGATTCCTAGAATGTCGATGTTCACTCTTGTCATCTCCTGTTTGACCACTTCCAATTTGCCTTGATTCAGGGACCTAACATTCCAGGTTCCTATGCAATAATTGCTCTTTACATCTTTGACCATTGCTTCTATCACCAGTCCCATCCACAACTGGGTGTTGTTTTTGCTTTGGCTCTATCCCTTCATTCTTTTGGGAGTTATTTCTCCACTGATCTCCAGAAGCATATTGGGCACCTACCAACCTAGGGAGCTCATTTTTCAGTGTCTTATCTTTTTGTGTTTTCATACTGTTCATGGAGTGTTGGAGAAAACTCTTGAGAGTCCCTTGGACTGCAAGGAGATCCAACCAGTCCATCGTAAAAGAGATAAGTACTGGGTGTTCATTGGTAGGACTGATATTGAAGTTGAAACTCATATTTTGGCCACCTGATGCAAAGAGTTGATTCATTTGAAAAGACCCTGATGTTGGGAAAGATTAAGGGCAGGAGGAGAAGGGGACGACAGAGGATGAGATGGTTGGATGGCTTCACTGACTCAATGGACATGAGCTTGAGTAAGCTACAGGAGATAGTGATGGACAGGGAGGCCTGGTGTGCTGTGTTCATGGGGGTCACATGGAGTTGGACATGACTGAGTGACTGAACTGAATTGAATATGCCCTTGCATGGACTTGCATGTCCTCACATGTCCTCACACACCCT
Source organism: Hydropotes inermis (assembly GCA_020226075.1). Taxonomy (NCBI): domain Eukaryota; kingdom Metazoa; phylum Chordata; class Mammalia; order Artiodactyla; family Cervidae; genus Hydropotes; species Hydropotes inermis. The sequence goes on from CM035300.1 coordinate 42,018,501, forward strand.
CGTTTGCCCTCAAATGCTCCTGCATGCACTTGCACACTCGCACACAGCCACAAACCTACTCCCAAGCCCTCATACATCCTCGCAGGCCCTACCACACTCTCGCCCATGCTCGCACATTTTCACACATCCTGGCATGCACTCGCATGACCTCAAATGGCCTCGCATGCCCTCGCACACTCCCTCCCACATTCTCTTGCACATTCTTTCATGCCCTCTCAAGTGCTCACATGCCCTCACACACTCTTGAACATTCTTGCACACTCTCACACACCCTCACATGACCTTATGCACGCTTGCATGCCCTGTCACACCCTCACATGCACTTGAACACCCTAGCATGCCCTCATGTCCCCTTGCATGTCCTTGCACCCTCTTGCATGCACTTGCATGGCCTCATGTGCTCTCACATTCCCTCATACACCCTTGAACACTCTCACACAACCTCACATGCTCTCATATCATTGCACACCCTGCCATGCCTTCACATGACAGGCAGGAAGGCCAGGGGTCTCCAAATGGAAGAAATTGGCTGCAAGTGTCAGACATTTTCATCTCACTTAAGTGGCAGGAGGAAACAAACTAGCCATATTTTTTTCCTTCTCTATACACATTAAAAGAAGGTTTCTCTTAAAATACTGTGTTGCCATAATGACATCTGGTTTCACTTGAAGTTAACCATTCTCAAACTTTGAGTTAAGCAATGCATTTTTCTTATGGAAACGTTTGTGTTAAGCTATGTTAATGTACTATGCATTTACCCCAGACTCTGTCTTCAAGTCGGTTCTGCCTAATGACTCAGAACCTACTAGACAAACCAGTATGTTATACTCAGATATTGTTCCCCTAATCTATGTAAACGAAACTTTATATGGTAATCTGCCCTTCTACAAGATTCAAGTCAATAATTTTATGGCCTGGGATGAATCATCTGGTGCCAAGATTATCCCAAAATGCATCTTATGGACGAGGGGCCTGGTGCCATTCTGAGTTTTAAGACATTCCTTTCTTTTCATTAACAGACTGCTAGTGATTATATAACATCCAGCTGAAGACTAGCAGGGGGTACTCTTTCTGCCACCTTCTGATGCCTATGTCAGAAGCTTTCTCTATCTTCTTTATACTTTAATAAAACTTTATTACACAAAGCTCTGAGCGACCCAACCTCATCTCTGGCCCCAGATTGAATTCTTCTCCTCTGGAGGCCAAGAATCCCAGTGTCTTATCGTTCAGCAACAACCTTTTATCTTCACACACTGTTACACTTCTTTGCATGCTCTGACATTTCCTCGCCCACTCTCACACACCCTTACACTCCACTGCACACCCTTGCACACTCTTACACTACCTCACATGCTGTTACACTCCCTTGCATACCATCACATGCTCTTACACTCCCTTGCAGGCTATTACACTCCCTCGCACACCTTCACACACTCTTACACACTTTCACACAACCTTGCACACTCTTACACTCCCTATCATGCTCTTAAACTCCTTTGAACAACCTTAAATGCTCTTACACTTCCTTGCAGGCTCTTACGCACACACTTGCTCACCCTTACACTCCACTGGACACCCTCACACAGTCTTACACTCCCTCTCATGATTTTATACTTTTCCTGCACACCCTTGCACACTTTTACATTCCATTGCATATCCTCATATACTCTTACACTCCCTCACACACCCTCACATACTCTTACACTCCCTCACAAACCTACACCTGTACATAGTCTCAGGGTTAACCACTCTCAGACCATATACATGTTGTCAGAAGTTCACAGTCTCCATGATTACCCCGCCTACCAGACCGTGTACCTGGAGTCACATTTCAAGTTTCCAGGGTAACCCCCACACCCAGACCCTACACACTGTGTCACTTGTCCACAGTCTTCAAGGTAAACCCTTCCCAGACCCCACACCTGGAGTCCCATGTCCACAGTCTCCATGGTGGCCTCGTCACCTACCCTGTACCTGGGGTCATGGTTACCCTCCTTCCAGACCCTGTACCTAGGGTCACATGTCCACAGTCACCAGGGTGACCCCCTTTCCAAACACTGTACCTGGGGTCACATGTACACAGTCTCCATGGTGACCCCCTCTCCAAGAACCTGTCTATTTATTTTCCATTTACTAACCTCTCACCCCTTAACAGTGCTAAGTGGTGGTGGTTTAGTCACTAAGTCATGTCTGACTCTTGTGATCCCATGGACTATAGCCAGCAAGGTTCCTCTATCCATGGGATTTTCCAAGCAAGAATATTGGAGTGGGTTGCCATTTCCTTCTCCAGGAAATCTTCTGGACCCAGGAATCAAACCTGGGTCTCCTGCATTGTAGGTAGATTCTTTACCGACTGAGCTATGGGGGAAACTTTTGAGCTATGAGGGAATGCCCAGACCCTGTGCCTGGGGTCACACTTCGACAATATCCAGGGTGTACTTCCTGCCTATAACCTGCACCTGGTGACATATGTCCTATCAACAGTGTGAGCCCTCTCCCAAATCCTGCACTTAGGGTCACATGTCCATAGTCTAGGGTGACCCTCTCCCAGAAACTGTACCTGGGGTCACATGTCCACAGTCTCCAGGGTGACCCCATTCCAAGACCCTGCACCTGAGGTCCTGTGTCCACAGTCTCCATGGTGAGCCACCTCCCAGATTATGTACCTAGGGTCTGACATCACAGTCTCCAGGGTGAACCAACTCCCAGAACCTGCACCTGGGATCCTATTCCACAATCTCCAAGGTGACTCTGGACTGGGGTCACATGTCCACAGTATAAAGTATGACCCCATCTCCTGTACCCTATATGTGGCATCACACATCCACATTCTCCAGGGTGACACCCTCCCAGACCATGCACCTGGGATCCTATGTCCACAATCTCCAGGATAACTCTGGACCAGGGTCACATGCCTAGTGACTACACCTTATATGTGGAGTCACCCATCCACAGTCCAAGGTTACACCCTCCCAGACCCTGCACCTGGGATCCTATGTCCACAATCTCCAGGGTAACTCTGGACTGGGGTCACATGTCTAGTGTGACTCCACCTCCTATACCATATATGTGGAGTCACCCATCCACAGTCCAGGGTTACACCCTCCCAGACCCTGCACCTGGGGTCCTATGTCCACAATTTCCAGGGTGACCCTGGACTGGGGTCACATGTCTACAGTCTAAAGTGTGACCCCACCTCCTATCCCCTATATGTGGAGTCACACACCCACAGTCTCCAGGGTAACACCCTCCCAGACCATGCACCTGGAATCACACATCTTGTCTTTAGGGTTAGCCCTCTCCTCAGACCCTAAACTTTGGGTCAAACGTCCACATTACCCATGTTGACCCCAGTTCCCAGACGCTATACCTGGGGTCACATGTCCACAGTCTCCAGGGTGACCCTGCCCCCAAGACCCAGTACCTGGGGTCACACATCCACAGTATTTATGGTGACCTCTTTCCAGACCATGCACCTAGGGTAAGACATCCACAGTCTCTACAGAGGCCCCCTCCAATCCCTACACGTGGGGTCACATGTCCACAGTCCATAGGGTAAGCCCATCACTCAGACCCTGTACCTGCTGTCACATGTACACAGTCCCCAGGGTGACCGCACCCCCAAGAACCTGTACCTGATGTCAAAGGTCCACCATATCCAGGGTGACAAACATCCCAGATACTGAAACTGTGTCACACATGCACAGTCTCCAGGGTGACTGCAGCCCACATCCAAGCACATGGTGTACATGTCCACAGTCTCCATGCTGACACCCCTCTTCAGACACTATACCAGGTGTCACATGGCCACAGTCTCCCTGGTGAATAGCTTTGCACACCATGTACATGGGATCACATGTCCACATTCTGCAGGGTGAATGTCCTCCAAGACCCTGAACGTGGGGTTATATCCACAGTTGCCAAGGTGAACCTGCCTCAGACCCTGCACCTGGGGTCACATGTCCAGTCTCAAGGGTGATCCCACCTCCCAGACCCTTGCCCTGGGTTCACACATCCACAGGTTCCATGTTGACTGCTTCAAAGTACCTGCACCTGGGGTCACATGTCAAAGTTCTCCTTGTTGACACTGCTCATAACCCACACTTGGGTTCACATGTCCACAGTCTCCAGGGTGACTACACCTTACCAGGTTCACAAGTCCACATTCATCAGGGTGACACCCTCTCAGAGCCTGTATGTGTGGTCACACATCCACAGTCTCCTTGGTGTGACCCTTCCCCAGACCTGGGACCTTGGCTCACATGTCCACTGTCCCCAAGGTAACCCCACCTCCCAGACCTTGTACCTGGGGTCACATGTTTAGAGTCTAAAGGGTGACTTACCTCCCAGACCCTGAACCTGGGGTCACACATAAACAGTCTCCAGGATGAGACCACCTCCAGACTATGTACCTGGGGTCACATGACCACAGTGCCCAGTGTGACATCTCCCAGTCCCTGCACCTAGGGTTGCCCATCCACAGTCTCCAGGGTGAACCCCTCCCAGATCATACACCTGGAGTAACATGTCTACAGTCCCCAGAGTGACACCACTTCCCAGACCCTGAACCTAAGGTCCCATGTCCACAAGATCCAGGGTAACCCCCTCTCACACCCTGGAGCAGGGTCACATGTCTACTGTCAGAAGTGTGACTCCACCTCCTAGAAACTGCATGTGGGGTCACACATAAACGTCTCCAGGATAATCCCCTCTTGACCTTGTACCTGGGGTCAAATTTCTGTAGTATCCAGGGTGACTCCCTCCCAGACCATATACATGGGATCACATGTCCACAGTTTCTGTATGAGCCAACATCCAGACTCTGTACCTGAGGTCTCACGACCACAGTGTCCTGGATGACACCACCTCCCAGTCCCTGCACTTAGGGTAACATGTCCAGAGTCTCCAGGGTAACTCCCTCCCAGATCATTCATGTGGAGTAACATGTCCACAATCCCCAGAGTGACCGCACATCCCAGGTCCTGTATCTGGGATCACACATCCACAGTATGCAGGGAGAGCCCCTTCCCCAGACCTTGCACTTTGGGTCACACATCCACAGTCCTCAGGGTGACCCTACCACCCAGACCCAGTAACCAGAAACACCTGCACACAATCTGCATGGTAACCCCACCTCCCAGACCCTATACCTGGAATTTCACTTCCATAGTCTCCATGATGAACCCCTCCCAGACCATGCATCTGGGATCACACACCCACAGTTTCCAGGATGACCCCCTTGCCCCCTGCCCCATGGGTTATATGGCCAGAGTCTCCACATTTACACCCCACATCATATCCTTTATCTGGTGTCACATGGTCACAGTTTCCCTGGTGATTCCCTTCATAGACCCTATTCATAGGGTCACATGTCCATAGTCTCCAGGGTGAAAACTCTCCCAGACCCTGCACCTGGGTTCACACGTTCATGGCCTCCACAGTAATCCCACCTCCCAGACACTTCACCTGGCTTACACATCCACAGGTTCCAGGGTCAGCCTCTATCCCGGACAGTGCATTTTGGGTCACCCTTCTACTTTCTCCAGGGAGAAAACCCCTCACAGAACCTGCACCTGGGGTTACATGTCCACAGTCTCCACAGAGAGCCCTCTCCCCAGACCCTGCACCTGGTGTTAGATGACCACAGTCCAGGGCAACCCCTACTCCCAGACCTTTAACATGGGGTCACACATCCACAGGCTAAAGGGTGACCCTTTTGAAAAACAAGCACCTGGGGTCAAAGTCCACAGTCTCCTTGGTGACACCTGGCCCAGACCCTGTACCTGGGATCACATCTCCAGTTTCCAGGGCAACCGCCTCTCCCAGACCCTACACCTGGTGTCACACATCCACATTCTCCATGGTGACCCCACCTCACTAGAACTTTTACCTTTGGTCACATGTACATAGTCTCCAGGGTGACCACCACTCCCAGACTTTGAACCTCTGGTCACATTTCCAGTCTCCAGGGTGACAACCTCCCTGCCCCACCCCAGACCCGTACCTATGGATACAGTCCACAGACTTCAGGGTGACACTACCACATAAGTCCGAGCACCTGGGATGACACGGTCAGTGTTTCCATTGTGAGCTCCCCTCCCAGACCAAACCCTCGTGTTACATGTCCACAGTTTCCAGGGTGACACCCTCCCAGATCCTGTATCTGAGATCACATGTCTTCAGTCCCCAGGGTGACTAGGCACTGTATTTGGGGTCACATATCCAGTCTCTACCATGTGCATTCTCCAAGACCCAGTACCTGGTGAAACATGTCCATAGTCTCCGGGGTGATGTCCTTTCCCAGACCTTGTACCCGGGTCACAAGTCCACAGTCTCAAGTGTGAACCCCCACCTGGACCCTGTACCTGGGGTCAAATACCTGCCATCTCCAGAGGACACCCTTCATACCCTGTACCTCAGGTCACACTTACAAAATATCCAGGATGACATCCCCACCCAGATCCTGAACCTGGTTTCGCTTTTGCACAGTCTCCAGTGTGGCCGCCCTCCCAGACCCTGTACCTGGGGTCAAATATCTGCAGTTTCCAGGCTGACATCCTCCGTGACCCTGTACCTGGGAACACACATCCATGTCTCCCAGGGTGAGCCCCCTCCATGACCCAGCACCTGGGGTCGCAGGTCCAGAGCCCCCAGGGTGACCCCTCATCTCAGACCCTGTCCCTGATGTCACATGTCCACACTCACCAGTGTGATTTTCCTCCTAGACCATGTACCTGGGGTCACACGTCCAGTCTGAAAGGAGACCCCCTCTAACACACCCTGCACCTGGAGTCACACGTGAACAGTCTCCAGAATGACACCCTTCCCAGACACTGTACCTGGGGTCACGTATCGAGTCTCCAGGGTGACGACTCTCCAACACTGCACCTGGGTTCACATATACAAAGTCTCCTATGTGACCCCATCCAGACCCTGAACCTTGGTTCAAAGGTCTACAGTATCCACAGTGACACCCCTCTCAGACCCTGCACCTCGGTTCACAGGTCCACAGTATGCAGGGTGACACCCCTCTCAGACCCTGCACCTTGGTTCACAGGTCCACAGTACCCAGGTTAACACCCCTCTCAGACCCTGTACCTTGGTTCACAGGTCCACAGTATCCAGGGTGACACCCCTCTCAGACCCTGCACCTCAGTTCACAGGTCCACAGTACCCAGGTTGACACCCTTCTCAGACCCTGCACCTCGGTTCACAGGTCCACAGTACCCAAGTTGACACCCTTCAGGGTGACCCAACCTCATTGACCCTGGCCTGAGGTATCAGGACCACAGTCTTGAGATGACCTAACCTTGCAGACCCTGCCCCTGGGTTCTCATGACCATGGTCTCCAGGGTAAACCCCTCCCAAAACCTGCACCTGAGGTAACACATTCACAGTCTCTGGGGTGACCCCATCTCACTGACCATGTGTCTGGGATCATATGTTCACAATCTCCTGGGTGAGACCCTCCCCATATCCTGCACCTTGGGTCACACATCCACAGTCTCCAGGCTTACCCCACCCCCCAGACCCTGCACCTGGAGTGGCACGTCTACAAGCTCCAAGGTGTCCCCTTCCCAGACCTTGGACCTGGGGTCACATGTCCACAGTTGCCAGGGTGACCCCACTTCCTCGACCCTGTACCTGGGGTCAAATGTCCATAGTTTCCAGGGTGATCCCAGCTCTCAGACTCTGTACCTGGGTTCTCACATCTACAGTCTCAAGGTGACACCCCTCCCAAACCTACACCTGTGGTCACAAGTACATAATGTCCAGGGTTACCCCCTCCAAGACTATATACATATTGTCATAAGTCCACAGTCTCCAGGGTCAGCCTCTTCCCTAGACACTGCACTTTGGGTCACATGTCCACAGTCTCCTAATGAACCCACCTCCCAGAACCTGTACTGGGGGACATGTGTACAGTCTCCAGGGAGACTCCACCTCCTAGACCCGGCACCTGGGGTCACATGTCCACAATATCCATGGTGAACCCTTTCGACCCTGGACCTGGGGTCACATTTCCAGTGTCTAGGTTGACATCCCTCAACAGACACTGTACCTGGGGTCACATGTCCACAGTCTCCAGGTGACTCCACCCCCAAGACTGAACAACTAGGAGTATATATCCACAGTCCAGGGTAACCCCAAAGCCTAAACCTGTAGTCACACATCCATAGTATCCATGGTGACTCCCTCCTAGACCATGCATCCAGGATCACAAGATGACTATCTCCAGGGTGACCCCTACCCAACCCCATGCCTGGGGTCACATTCCACAGTCTCTAGGGTGACATGTCTCTGCAGACCCTGTACCTGGGGTCATACAGGCACAGTCTCTGGGATGACCCTATCCCCTAGACCCTGCCCCTGTGGAAACATGTCCACAATCGGCAGGGTAACCCCACTTCCTAGACCCTATACCTGGAGTTGCACATCCACAGATTCTATGGTGACCCCCTCCTAAAGCATGCACCTTGGATCACATGTCCACAGTCTCCAGGAAGACCTCCCTCCCCTAAGTCTGCACTTTGAATCACACATCCACAGTCCTCAGGGTGACCCCACCTCCCAGATGAATGAAAGGCGTAAAAACAGAGTGCTTTTCAGACATCTATCTACCAGCAAATGTCTAGATTCTAAGATGTGAAAACTCCAGGTTTGCAAGAGGCCCTAATTTCCAGAGTTATAGGCAATATATTTCCCTGAATTTTCTGAGCCTTGTGAACCCATTCCTAGCTCATATTGGGTCTGCCCCTGAGGAAACAGGCCTGGGAAATTGTCTAAGAGTGCTGAGTGCCATACTGTTGTTACCTTAATTAGTTGACATTCTAATGGAAATGATCCTGTAGCAAGGAGTTGCAAGCTGCTTGCTTGCTCAAGAAATTGAAAAAGTTTGACCATACCTATTGACGTCTTAAGTAGGAAAACATCATTTGAATGGATTATCAGGCAGCTGCCAGCCCATACCTTTTTTAGCACCAACAGAGAGAAAATGCTAATTTTGTCAACAAGGTTCAATAACCAGGTTCACACTCAGTATATGTCCCTGCAGTATCCAAGAATTTTCCAAACAGATCTAGGATCACTGGATCTCTCCTACAGAGATAACTTGATGGAACTTTCACTCTGAAGTGTGAGTCTTGTTGAGGTGAGTCCTTCCCCAAGGCCACAGCTGGGAGGCTTCACACCAAGGCCACAGAAGTGGAGCCTAGAACCAAGGTCAGCTGTGATTTTGACTGAGTCCCTTTGCAACTGTTGCCAAAAGCCCCTGATCATCAGGAACAAGCTTCTCGACTCCCTACCAGGTAATGCCCACTCCGGCAAACACCCTATGGTGTCCCAACCAATCACCTAACGTCAACCTTCCAGCAGGGAGTGTCTTTGTCTTGAAGCCACGAAAGCTGTTGACTTTCCTTAGTCTGTCGGCAGGTTGGCCTGCTGTGCTCACAGTGCCCGCTTTATCTCTGCTCTTTGTTCTTAATAAAAACTCACTCCCTTCTGAAAGATTCTATGTCTGGAAATTCTTTTCCACATCGTGCTCAGACTGCCTCAACAAATCTCCCATCATCAGGGCCGCTTTCCTGGATCACACTCACCACTTGTTGTCCACTCCCAGCTCAGAGCAGAAAGGCCCCCTCAGCCTGGTCCTTCCAGGAGCTCCTACTGTCCCTGGGCAGGCTGTCTTCTGTATCCTGGAGAGGCCTCTGTGGTGTCAGGCAGGAGAAACAAGAGGCACCCATGAGGTCTCCAACACCAGCACAGCAACCAGTACCCTGCTACTGACCTCTGCACTCTGGATGGGCCTGGGGGTGTTTCAGGGGAAGTCCCCCAACATATCCTTGTTCTCGTCTAATGCCAGCACTGCCCATGTGGGAGCTGCTAAGATTCTCTGTGATGACTGCACAGAGAGAATACTTGTTCACTCACACCTCCTAAGAGCATGGGATTCTTATGGGCAGGCGCCTCCCAGGATATGGGGCTCACCTGGGCGGTTATCCCACAGGGCTCAGCACCCAAGAACTGTCCACAAAGCCCTCACTGCAGAGCACCCCCACCCCTCTGTTGGACAGATCTGACCTTGGCCCCTCAGATCAGGACCTGAGGTAATAAACAGCAGCTTCTGGACAGGTTTGTGACACTGGGCTTCACTGTGTGAGGCCTCCTTCCAGCAGGTTTTCCAGAGGCTTCCTGAGCCTGTCTCCACTCAGCACCCCTCCTCTCCCTGATACTTGGGTCCCTCTCATTAGAAGAAGGCCTTCCTGAAATTCTCTCCCAGTTGTGGGCCAGATAAAATGTTTAGAAAACAAGTCAGAGCTGCAGTCCCATATCCATCCTCACCCAGGATCCACAGGTGCTCCTGGAACCTTGTCCAGCACAATGAGGCCCGTTTTCTGAAACCAGAAGCCCAGATGGGCAGTGAATGGCTGACCTGGCTGGCCCACCCTTTGCACATGTGCATGGGTTGAGGTGTATATAAACCCGCTCAAGTGCCTGCAGCTGTACTTAATACCATCTTTTCTGCTTAAATATTGCAGGGCTGGTTTGGTGAGAGAGAGTGAGGGGCCATGGCGTTTCAGGGGATCCAGTCTGTGTAGGGCTCTGCTGGACCTTCTGCAGGAGGTGCGAGGCTGTCACTTGCTAAGGATGGACTGTGTTGCCTGTTCCTGCTGTTGGAAATCTTCTCAGGCAGAGATGAGAAAGAAAGAAAACAGGCAGTGGGAGCAGGACAGGAGGGTAATTCAGGTAGGAAAATGGAAAGCTTCCAGAAGATCACCCAGGCCAGGACCGTCCTGCATGACCAACAGGAGCCAACTCGGTAAGCATGCTGTTGCTGGCGTGGCTCCAGACACTTTTGTCCAGCCTGTGAGGTCTTTGCATATATTCAAGTGTTTTACCTGGGAAGTGTGGCGAGGTTCAGGAGTGGCTAGCCTGGGGGTCAGCCAGCGTTTACTTAGAGATGACTTGGTGGGGCCTCCCAGCTACCCACTGAAGACCCTCGTTGGGAGGGATGGGAGTAGGGAGTGTGGAAGGGTTGCTGGCTACACATGTATAAGTCCCCACCCCTGACCATCTTCAGAATTGCTCATCCCTGGAGCAAGTGTCATAATTGGGTTTTCATCTATGCAACTAGTGGCTTCTTAATTAGCAATGTGAACAGTGATTAAAAAAAAATGTCCTCAGTCAGGACTGAGATGTTACACCACATGTACCAGTGTAAGAACCTGAGGAGGCGTGTGCAACCAGTACCCCTAGGGACAGGCTTCAGACTTGACCCCTCAACATTCTGACGTCCAGCTACTGCTTTAGTATTTCTGAGGGACCAGTGCTGATTCTGCTGCTGCTGCTGCTAAGTCACTTCAGTCGTGTCCGACTCTGTGCGACCCCATAGATGGCAGCCCACCAGGCTCCCCTGTCCCTGGGATTCTCCAGACAAGAATACTGGAGTGGGGTGCCATTGCCTTCTCCGAGTGCTGACTCTAAGGTTCTGTAATCCACCCTCTATTTGCCTTTAGTGATATCCACACTTCTAGGATCCTACAGAGCAGGGTCTGTGTGGCTGCTCTGTGGCTTCTCTAACAAATGATCACAAGCTGGGTGGGTTAAAATGACAGGAGCTCATCCTCCCCCAGTCCTGGAGACCAGACACCTGAGATCAAGGTGGCACAGGGCTGAGGTCCCTCCAGAGGCTCCAGGATAGGGTCCTTCCTGCCTTTTCCAGCTTCAGGGGCTCCAGGGGTCCCTGGGCTTGTGGCTCCCTCCCTCCCATCTCTGCCTCTGCCTGTAAGAGGCTTCTCTGTGTCCTCTCATCTCTTCAAAGGACTCTGTCAGTTGGATTGAAGGTCACCCTAACCCTAGATGAACTTACCTTGATATCCTTAACTACATCTAAAAAGACCCTTTCCCCAGATATGGCCCTGTTCTGGGGGGACACATCTTTGGTGGCCACCATTCACCCCATTATCTGTGTATCAAACAGCCCTTGTTTTAGGAGATCACCACAGGCCCAGATAGACGAGTGCAGACAGTGGCCACACATGTGGAGTCTGGAGAGAATGAGGCCCTTCGAGTCACCTGGAACGGATGAAAGCCTGGCTCCATCAGGTGAGGGAAATCACAGGGAGAGGAGGGGCATGCCTTATTCAGGATTCAAAAAGACCACATTGGGGTGGGACATGAGATGCACCGTGGGGGCAGGGAGCTTCATCCAGGCCTGATAGGCTTGGGCCAGGGCTGTGTTTTGAGGGGACTTAGTGTGGGGGTTGGCCATACACACTGGAGGAGGAGCTCACAGTCACTGGGGCACAAGGAACTGGGAATCTGAGAGGCCTCCGTGTTCCTGAACCTGAAGAGGAAATGTTAAAGTTTTGCATCACCTCCTGCTCCTTCTGCCTCAGCTTTCTCTTTGCAAAGTCTGGATCATGTAGGTCATGCAGTCTCAGAAAGTAGGGACTTACAATACTTGGAGCTGGAGCTTGCCTCTCTTACCCTTGTCCTGACCCCTGCAAACCTGCTTGATCATGCCTGTCTGTGATAATGCAGAACCTGCCTCCCTGACACTCCCCACCCCCACCCCACGGGGAACTCCCCGCTCTGCTGGAGCACTTCCAGTGGCTGTGGGTGGCCACTGACGGACTCTGGCCTCCTCAGGACCTGCTGAGGCTTCAGCTTCAGGACAGTGTGAGGTTCAGTTCAGTCTGACAGGAGATGGGTCACTACAGGACCCATGTGGTTTCAGCTTTGGGACATGGTGGGGTTCAGCTTAGGTGGATGGAAGTCTTGCCTCCTCAGAACCCACTGGGGCTTCAGTTTGGGGGCATTGAGGGGTTCAGTTCAGGCTGATTGAATCTGGTCTCCTCAGGACCTGCTGGGGCTTCAGCTTCAGGACATTGTGGGGTTCAGTTCAGGCTGATAGAATCTGGTCTCCTCAGGACCCACTTGGGCTTCAGTTTTGGGGCATGGTGGGGTTCAATTGAGGCTGATGGGAGCCTTGTCCCTCAGGACCCACATTGGCTTCAGTATTCGGGCATTGTGTGGTTCAGTTGAGGCTGACAGGACTCTGGGCTCCTCAGGACCTGGTGGGGCTTCAGCTTTGGGACATTGTGGGGTTCAGTCAAGTCTGATGGGAGTCTAGTTTCCTCAAGACTTGCAAGGAGGTGGTGTTGCTGAAGGAAAATGTGAGGAAAGTTGGGAAGAAACTTTCTGTGTGTGGCTGTTGCTGAAATTCTGCCTTATAAGAACCCAGGACTATTAGGGTTTGATGTGGAAAGTTTTGGGATTTTAGTCAGTTTTTGTCTGTGGTATAAGATGGTGTCCTGTATTGTTCCTTGGTGTGTGGTTTCCATTTTTTCAAGCATGGTTTATTGGGGTGGGGGGGGGACTGTCCTTTCCTGCGTGTATGTTCTTAGTTACTTTCTTGTAAATTAGTTACCATGTACCTGTAGGTTTACTTCTGAGCCTTCTTTTCTCTGTGCCTATTTCTGTGCCAATTCCACATGTCTTGTGGTGACTTTAGGTGCATACTCTAGATTGGAGCCAGGGATAGACATGTCACCAGCCTGTTCTGCTTACTCAGGGTCCCTTTGGCTCTTCTTGTTCCTTTGAGCCTCCACACAGATGTGAAGATTGCTTTTGTTTCTGTGAAAAATGTCATTGAAATGTTGGCAGTGATTGCATAAATGTGTACATTGCTTTGGTTAGAATGGATATTTTAATGGTATTTTCACTCATATACATGGGCTATCTTTTTACTTGTGTCCATTCAGTTTCTTTGATCATTGTCTTGTAGTTTTTAGCTTACAGGTCTTTCAAGTCCTTGGTTAGATTTCTAGTTTTTTGGCTGAGTTAGGGGTGGGGAATGCAATTATAAAAGGGATTATTTTCTTAATTTCTCTTTCTAATAGTTCATTATCAGTGTAGAGAATCACAAATGATCTTGCAGTTCTACTGACTTTTTTTTTTTTTGTCCCTGCAGCTCAACATGTTGGATCTTAGTTCCCTAACAAAGGATCAAACCCATACCCCCTGCAGTGGAAGTGAACAATCTTAACCACTGGACTGCCACGTAAGTCCATGAATTCGCTTTTTAATTCTGAAAGTTTCTTTGGTATAGTGTTATGTGGAAAACTAAAATTAAGACATGAAAGGTTGTTGCTGAGTGATAAGATGCCAGGATTCTTGACCTCCGGAAGAGACTAATTCAATCCAGGGTCAGAGAAGAGGCTGGATTGCTCAGAGCTTTGTGTAATAAAGTTTTATTAAAGTATAAAGGAGATAGAGAAAGCTTCTGACATTGGCATCAGAAGGGGGCAAAAAGAGTACCCCCCTGCTATTCTTCAGCTGGATGTTACATAGTCACTAGCAGTCTGTTAATGAAAAGAAAGGAATGTCTTAAAACTCAGAATGGCACCAGACCCCTAATCCATAAGATGCATTTTGGGATAATCTTGGCACCAGATGATTCATCCCAGGCCATAAAACGATTGACTTGAATCTTGTAGAAGGGCAGATTACCATACAAATAGTTTTGTTTACATAGATTAGGGGAACAATATCTGAGTATAACATACTGGTTTGTCAAGTAGGTTCTGAGTCATTTGGTGGAACCGACTTGAAGACAGAGTCTGGGGTAAATGCATAGCACATTAACTTAGCTTAAGACCAACATTTCCATAAGAAAAATGTATTGGTTAACTCCAGGTTTGAGAATAGTTAGCTTCAGGTGAAACAAGGTGTCATGGCAACACAGTATTTTAAGAAAAACCTCCTTTTAAATGTGTATAGAGAAGGAAAAAAATATGGCTAGTTTGTTTCCTCCTGCCGCTTAAGAGAGATAAAAAATGTGTGACACTTGCAGCATATTTCCTCCATTTGGAGACCCCTGGCCTTCCTGCCTGTTACCCTCTCAGACATATCATAGTTTTAGTTCCATCTGGGTCATCCACAGCACCCAAGGCATGGTGTCTACTAATATAGTCTTCCTACAGTGACTTTTAACACCATGTGGACTAGTACAAGGCAATAGCATCACTACTTTAGTTGAATTTGGTTTGGTTAAGTCTTGGTCTCTATTGCAATGTTCGATGTCATCTCTGATTTTCTGGCATGTGACATACATGGTTGCACTGAAAAGTAATTTACTTTCTAGTAAAATTTCAAGTGCTTCACATTCACACCAAATACTGCAATGTGTTTTACCCAAAACAGGGTCACTTTCCCAGGGAACCAGCCCATAACCCTCAAATGGGGGATAATTATTGTTTCCACATTACATTCCTATCCCTAGGACTAGTTCAACTTTCATCAGCTGTCCAAGCTTTGTGAAAATGTCTTTCTCCATTCTAATGCAGTTTTCATTTTCTGGAGCCATCATTGGAGCTTTCCCTCATATTAAAAACCTTCATGGATTTAAAGTGACAAGATGACTATGATCTGGGTGGCTTTTTCTGTGTGGTTTCTTTCACTGAGAATGTTTTCAGTGCTTTTCCGTGTTGTTCCATGTATCGTTTTTTCATTGTGCTTACAAACACATAACAACATTTGTCATTTGAGTCATTTTAAGTATGCACTTCTATAGTGTTAACTGCACTCACATTGTAAAAGTTTCCTCACCATTCATCTCCAGAATCTTTTCCTTTTCCTCAAGTGACAATGTAACCATTAACCACTCACCACCTTCAATCCCTTGTCATCTTATTCTACTTGGAATTTGTTTTATATGGATATCTCATACTAATGGAGTCATAGAACATTTTTCCTTTTGTGTCGGTCTTCTTTCACTTTGCATAATAACTTGAAGTTTCATCCACTTTATAGCATGTGTGAGAGTTATCTTGTTTTTAAAAGTTGAATCATAGTTCATTGTGTTTATATTACATTGTGCTTGTCCAGTCATCTGTTGAACACTTGTGTTGCTTCCACCTTTTGGCTACCACGAATAATGCTGCTATGAATATGGGGTTTGAATATCTGTTCTGGTTCTTGGTTTTAAATATTTTGGGTGTATAACCTGAACTGGAATTGATGGATTCTGTGTTAACTCTGTGTTTACAGTTTTGAAAAGCCCCCTGTTTTATGCAGCTGTGGCACTATTTTACTATATTCCTTTATATGGCAGAGTAATGCATCTCATGGATGGATCTACCCTGTTTGCTCTTCCATTCACGTGTTGGTGGGCGTTTTCATTGTTTTTAACTTGGTCTCTCAAGAACACTGCTGATGTGAATATTGGTGGACAAGTTTATATTTGAACACCTGCTTTAAATTCTTTGGATGTATATCTAGGAGTGGATATACCAAAACATAATTGCCAAAACATGACAATTCAGTTCAGTCAGTCATGTCTGACTCTTTGTGACCCCATGGACTGCAGCACACCAGGCTTCCCTATCCATTACCAACTCCTGGAGCTTGCTCAAATTCATGTCCATCGAGTTGGTGATGCCATTCAACCATCTCATCCTGTTACCTCCTTCTGCTCCTGCCTTCAGTCTTACCCAGCATCAGAGTCTTTTCTTTTTCTTTTTTTTTTCTTTTTTTTTTTTTATTTGTGGTGGATTTTGTCATACATTGAAATGAAACAGCCAAGGGTTTACATGTGTTCCCCATCCCAATCCCCCCTCCCACCTCCCTCTCCACCCATTCCCTCTAGGTTTTCCCAGGGCACCAGGTCCGAGCACTTGTCTCATGCATCCAACCTGGGCTGGTGATCTGTTTCACCCTAGATAATATACATGTTTCAATGCTGTTCTCTTGAAACATCCCACCCTCGCCTTCTCCCACAGAGTCTAAAAGACTGTTCTATAAATCTGTGTCTTCTTTTTTTTTTTTCTGTTCTGCATATAGGGTTATCATTAACATCTTTCTAAATTCCATATATATGTGTTAGTATATTGTAATGTTCTTTATCTTTCTGGCTTACTTCACTCTGTATAATGGGCTCCAGTTTCGTCCATCTCATTAGAACTGATTCAAATGAATTCTTTTTAATGGCTGAGTAATATTCCATGGTGTATATGTACCACAGCTTCCTTATCCATTCGTCTGCTGATGGGCATCTAGGTTGCTTCCATGTCCTGGCTATGATAAACAGTGCTGCGATGAACATTGGGGTGCATGTGTCTCTTTCAGATCTGGTTTCCTTGGTGTATATGCCCAGAAGTGGGATTGCTGGGTCATATGGCAGTTCTATTTCCAGTTTTTTAAGAAATCTCCAAAATGGATTAAAGATCTAAATGTAAGACCAGAAACTATAAAACTCCTAGAGGAGAACATAGGTAAAACACTCTCTGACATAAATCACAGCAGGATCCTCTATGACCCACATCCCAGAATATTAGAAACAAAAGCAAAAATAAACAAATGGGACCTAATGAAACTTAAAAGCTTTTGCACAGCAAAGGACACTATAAGCAAGGTGAAAAGACAGCCCTCAGAATGGGAGAAAATAATAGCAAACGAAGCAACAGACAAGGGCTTAATCTCAAAAATACACAAGCAACTCCTCCAGCTCAACTCCAGAAAAATAAATGACCCAATCAAAAAATGGGCCAAAGAACTAAACAGACACTTCTCCAAGGAAGACATACAGATGGCTAAGAAACACATGAAAAGATGCTCAACATCACTCATTATCAGAGAAATGCAAATCAAAACCGCAATGAGGTACCATTACACGCCAACCAGGATGGCTGCTATCCAAAAGTCTACAAGCAATAAATGCTGGAGAGGATGTGGAGAAAAGGGAACCCTCTTACACTGTTGGTGGGAATGCAAACTAGTACAGCCACTATGGAAAACAGAGTCTTTTCTAATGAATCAGTTCTTCACATCAGGTGGCCAAAGTATTGGAGTTTCAGCTTCAGCATCAGTCCTTCCAATGAATATTCAGGGCTGATTTCCCTTAGGATTGACTGGTTGTATCTCCTTGCAGTCCAAGCGATTCACAAGAGTCTTCTCCAACACCACAGTTCAAAAGCATCACTTCTTAGGCACTCAGTTTTCTTTGTAGTCCAGCTGTAACATGCATACATGACTACCGGAAAAACCACAGCTTTGAGTACACGGCCCTTTGGTAATGTCTCTACTTTCTAATATGCTGTCTAGGTTTGTCATAAGTTCTTTTCCAAGGAGCAAGCATCTTTTAATTTCATGGCTGCAGTCACTATCTGCAGTGATTTTGGAGCCCCCCAAAATAAAGTCTGTCACTATTTCCATTGTTACCCAATCTATTTGCCACTAAGTGATGGGACCAAATGCCATGATCTTAGTTTTCTGAATACTGAGTTTCAAGCCAGCTTTTTCATTCTCCTCTTTCACTTTCATCAAGAGACTCTTTAGTTCTTTGCTTTCTGTGTAAGAGTGGTGTCATATGCGTATCTGAGATTATTGATATTTCTTCTGGCAGTCTTGATTCCAGCTTGTGCTTCATCCAGCCCCAGGATTTCACATAATGTACTCTGCATATAAGTTAAATAAGCAGGGTGATAATATACAGCCTTGCTGTACTCCTTTCCTGATTTGGAACCAGTCCATTGTTCTATGTCCAGTTATAGCTGTTGCTTCTTGACCTGCATACAGATTTCTCAGGAGGCAGGTAAGGTGGTTTGGTATTCCCATCTCTTTAAGAATTTCCCACAGTTTGTGGTGCTCCACACAGTCAAAGGCTTTGGCATTTCTTTTTTTTTTTTTCTGTCTCAGTTGTCTTTTTTTTATTAGCTGGAGGCTAATTACTTTACAATATTGTAGTGGTTTTTGTCATACATTGACATGAATCGGCTGTGGATGGAATACATGCATATCCAAGGCTTTGGCATTTCAATAAAGCAGAAGTAAATGTTTTTCTGGAAGTTTTTCTCTCTTGCTTTTTCAATGATCCAACAGATGTTGGCAGTTTGATCTCTGGTTCCTCTGCCTTTTCTAAATCAAGCTTGAACATCTGGAAGTTCATTGTTCACATACTGTTGAAGCCTGGCTTGGAGAATGTTGAGCATTACTTTGCTAACATGTGAGATGAGTGCAACTGCGCGGTAGTTAGAACATTCTTTGGCATTGCCTTTCTTTGGTATTGGAATGAAAACTGACCTTTTCAAGTCCTGTGGCTACTGCTGAGTGATATGATAATTACATTCTCATGTTTTTGAGAAAATGCTGGTTTTGCACACATAGATCACACCATTTTACATCTCCACAAGTGAAATTTGAGTTCCAATTTCTGTACATTTTCCCCAACATTTGTCATTTGTCTTTATTCTTGATTTCCCCACCTCCATCTTGAGTATCTTATTAAGGAGGAAATCATAATGCAGGACCCACATTTGAGGAGAGGGGAGTTAGATTCATATACTTGATGGACAGCTGAGTGTCCATATCAATTATTTA
The DNA here is from genome assembly GCA_020226075.1 of Hydropotes inermis. Taxonomy (NCBI): domain Eukaryota; kingdom Metazoa; phylum Chordata; class Mammalia; order Artiodactyla; family Cervidae; genus Hydropotes; species Hydropotes inermis. The sequence continues at coordinate 42,037,881 of CM035300.1, forward strand.
GAATCTTTCTGTGTAGAGATTTTTATTCAATACTATTCATAAAACCTATGTTTTTTTTTAACCTGTTTGAACTCCTGAATATTATTTTAAACCTTTGGGAGCTTCCCTGGTGGCTCAGACTGTAAAAGCATCTTCTTGCAATGCAGGAGACCTGGATTCGATCCCTGGGTGGGGAAGATCCCCTGGAGAAGGAAATGGAAACCCACTCCAGTACTCTTGCCTGGAAATCTTCATGGATTAAGGGGCCTCAAAAGCTATGGTCCCTGGGGTCTCAAAGAGTCAGATATGACTGAGAGACCTTACTTTCACTTACTTTTGACTATAATCCAGTCAATTAGACTGCTTAGTTCATTTTTGCTTTGGCTACTGAGAGCTTTTCCTATGCTCTCCTGATTTTATTTTACATAATTCAGTTTTCATGGGGTTTTTTTGGTTCTTCTTTCACATATTTTAAGATTATGCTGCTTTACATATTTACTGTCTCAGCCCTAGTATCAGCCACATATTTAAAGAGTCCTTGTTCCTTTCTATTAAAAAATGTTAATAAAAATTTGCATGTGGGAACTTAATAATCTCAGCAGAAAATGCATGGAAATACATATGCATATATCCCAGACTATGTATACACACGGTTATGAAGATTTTCCCAAGGAGCTATGTGTTTCTGTCTTAGGGTAAAGATAGTTTATAATGATGTCTTCAACCTGATTTCTTATGAACGGTACTATAAGCTTCTCCCTTTGTGTGCCTGTAACTTCGCACTCCAGTGGCAAGAAACCTGGCTTCCACTACTTGTCAGGTATCAAATTCAGTGCTTGCTCCATTTGATGACTGAAACAGTAGTTTCAGTCCTATTAGCTACAACCCCCCATGGAAAGAACTTACAGAGCCAATTGTTTATGTTTGGTACATTTTGCTTTGGCCTTCAGATTATATTCATTTCCACAGTGAACTTAGGTCAGATATTTTTGTCCTAACACTAAGAGTTGGTTTTTTTTAAACAATTTCTTCTTCTTTTTTAATCTCTTGGCTGTGCTGTGGCATGTGGAGTTTTCCGTCCCTGACCAGGAATTGAACCCACCTCTCCTGCATTGACAAGACAACGTGGAGTCTTAACCACTGGCCCACCAGGGAAGTCTGAAGCTTTTCATATATTTCTCAATCTGTTCTTTCTCAATCTCAATTCTTTGTTAAATTCTGCATTCCAATCTTTGACACTACCATACCATAAATAAATAAATCTGAATAGGTAATAATTTACTTGTTGGGTTTTGAAAGCAAAAATCTATGTGCTTGGACAAATGCATGGAGGCAGGTATTCATCACTAAAGTACCATGTGAAATATTTCAGCCACATATTCCATAAACTGTTTATCATGTCTGTTTTACCTTTTCTAGAATGTCTTATAAGACATTCTTATAAGGTCATATACATACATACATACATACATACATACATACATACAGTCTTATAAGGTCATACAGTGTGTAGGACTTGAGGTTGGATTCCCTTACTTAGTAATGTAAGTGTTAGATTCATGCTTTTCTTTTTCTTTTTTTAAATAAATGGGTTGGTTGTTCATTCCTTTATATCCCTGAATACTATTGTATTACATTATATGAGAGGAAAAATAATTTCCCCTCTACCCTCATGTTCTTCACTGAGATGCTCGTAATGAAAGGGAGATGGACTGGTGAAAAACAATCAGAGCTCTAATATATGCCATGCATACCTCCTGTATAGCTGAAAGATACCTGGGAAAACTGAGTCACTATTAAAGAATCCTTGCATTCCTGGGATAAAGCCCACTTCATCATGATGTATGATCTTTTTAATATGTTGTTGGATTCTGTTTGCTAGAATTTTGTTAAGGATTTTTGCATCTATTTTCATAAAAAACTGGAAATAGAAGTGCCATATGACCCAGCAATCTGACTCCTGGGCATACATACCGAGGAAACCAGATCTGAAAGAGACACGTGTACCCCAATGTTCATTGCAGCACTGTTTATAATAGCCAGGATATGGAAGCAACCTAGATGCCCATCAGCAGATGAATGGATAAGGAAGCTGTGGTACATATGCACTATGGAATATTACTCAGCCATTAAAAAGAATTCATCTGAATCAGTTCTAATGAGATGGATGAAACTGGAGCCCATTATACAGAGTGAAGTAAGCCAGAAAGATAAACATCTATACACTATACTAATACATATATATGGAATTTTAAAAGATGGCAATGATAACCCTATATGCAAAACAGAAAAAGAGACACAGATGTACAGAACAGACTCTTAGACTCTGTGGGAGAAGGCGAAGGTGGGATGTTCTGAGAGAACAGCATTGAAAGAAGTGTACTATCAAGGGTGAAACAGATCACCAGCCCAGGTTGGATGCGTGAGACAAATGCTCAGGGCTGGTGCACTGGGAAGACCCAGAGGGATGGGATGGAGAGGAAGGCAGGAGGGGGGATTGGGATGGGGAACACATGTAAATCCATGGCTGATTCATGTCAATGTATGGCAACCACTACAATATTGTAAAGTAATTAGCCTCCAACTAATAAAAATAAATAAAAAAAAATAATCAGTCTAAAATAATCCCTTTGTCAAATGGGCATATTTTGGGTGTGCTGTTTTGTGCTCCCCTTGAAATGTCTGTGTCGTAATTTGCCTGTGAGTGCACGTCTATGGAAGGATATTCTGATATGTTTAAGTTTTTAATTATTATGAATTATGAATAGTGCTCTTGTACATTACTTGAAGCTAGTTTTTAATTCAGTTTTCCAAAGCAGTTGTCTAGATATGAGAGGTGCAGTTCTTGATTCCTAAGGTGAGACCCTTTAGATTTGGAGAAAAGTGCCAAACTGTCTTCCAAAGTTGACTGTACATGCATTCCACCAGCGTCTTCAGTATACCCTTGCATGCTTATTTACAATATCTTTACCTTCTTTGGCCAGGTGTCTGTTTCAATCTTCACCAAATTTGGATACTGTGGATACAGTCTTGAATAATTTAACTTTTCTAAGAATCTGTCCATTTCTTCCATTTATCAATTTTATTGACTTATAGTTGTTCATAAGAGTCTATTATAATCCTTTGTATTTATGCATTGTCTGTTGTAACTGCTACCCAGGTGCAGGTTCTGGGAGATGGGTTCACCTTGGAGACTGTGGACATATGACCGACCCCAATAGAGGGTCTAGGAGGTGGGGTCATACTTGAGACTATGGACATGTGAGCCCAGGTACAGTACTGGGAGGTGGGGTCAACCTGGAGACTGTGGACATGTGAGCCTAGGTGTGGAGTCTGGGAGGTGGGGTCACCCTGGAGTGTGGACTTGTGAAGCCAGGTACAGGGTCTTGAGGGTGGGATCACCCTGGAGACTGAACATGTAATCACTGGTACAGGATGTGGGGAGGGGTGTCATCTTTGAGACTGTGGATATGTGACCCCAGGTACAGGGCCTGGGGAAGTGTTTCACCATAGAGACTGGATCTGTGACCCCAGGAAAAAGGTCTGGAGTGTGGGGTCACCCTTGAGACTGGATGTGTGTCTGCAGATACAAGGTCTGGGAGGGGATAACCCTGGAGACTGTGGAAATTTGACCTCAAATGGAGGCACTCTGAGGTGTTGTCACCCCAGAGGCTGAGGACATGTGACTCCAGGTTCAGAGTCTGGGAGGGGTGTCACCCTGGAGACATTGGACATGAGACCCTGTGTGCAGGATCTGGGTGGTGGGGTCACCCTGGAGACTGTGGATGTGTGAACCCACAAACATGGTCTTGAGTGTGGGGTCACCCTGGAGACTGTAGACGTGTGATCCCAGTTGCAGGGTGTATGGAGCAGGTTCACCATGAAGATGGTGGATGTACAACCCCAGGTTCTGGTCTGGAGGATGCAGTCACCCTGGAAACTTTGGACATGTGACCCCAGTTTCAGGGTCTGGCAGGGTGTCACCCTGTAAATTGTGGATGTGTGATCCTAGGTTCAGGGTCTGGGGAAGAGTGTCACCCTGAAGACTGGGGATATGTGACCCCATGGACAGGGACTGGGGTGGTCACCCTGGAGAATGTGGATATGTGACCCCAGTAGTTGGGAGGAGGTCACCCTGGAGACTGTGGAATTGTGAGCCCAGTTGCAGGGCTTGGGAAGGGGTCACCCTGGAGACTGTTGGCGTGTGACTCCAGGTACAGTGTCTGGGAGGGATCAGCCAGCAGACTGTAGCTATGTGAACCTAGCTATAGGATTTGGGAGAATATCACCCTGCAGACTGTGAACATGGGACCCAGGTGCATGGTCTGGTGTGGTGGGGTCACCCTGGAGATTTTGGAAGTGTGACCCCAGGTGCAGGGTGTGGGTTGAGGTCACTCTGGAGACTGTGGATGACTGATAAATTTGCAGGGTTTGGGGATGGTGTCACCTTGGAGACTGTGAACATGTGAGCCCAGGTTCACTGTCTGGGAGGGACATCATCCTGGAGACTGGACATGTGACCATAGATACAGGGACTGAATGGGGTCACCCTAGACACTTGGATATCTGACCCCAGGTACAGGGTCTGGGACGGGAATGACTCAGGAGGCTCTGGACATGTGACCCCAGGTAAAGTGTATGGGGAGGTCACTCTGGAGACAGCAGACTTTTAACCACAGATGCAGAATACATCATGAGAAATGCTGGACTGGAAGAAGCACAAACTGGAATCAAGATTCCCAGGAGAAATATCAATAACCTCAGATATGCAGATGACACCACCCTTATGGCAGAGAGTGAAGAGGAACTAATATGCCTCTTGATGAAAGTAAAAGAGGAGAGTGAAAAAGTTGGCTTAAAGCTTAACATTCAGAAAACTAAGATCATGGCATCTGGTCCCATCACTTCATGGCAAATAGGTGGCAAGATAGTGGAAACAGTGTCTGACTTTATTTTGGGGGGCTCCAAAATCACTGCAGATGGTGACTGCAGCCAGGAAATTAAAAGACACTTACTCCTTGGAAGGAAAGTTATGATTAACCTAGATAGCCTATTAAAAAGCAGAGACTACTTTGCCAACAAAGGTCCGTCTGGTCAAGGCTATGATTTTTCCAGTGGTCATGTATAGATGTGAGAGTTGGACTGTGAAGAAAGCTGAGTGCCGAAAAATTGATGCTTTTGAACTATGATGTTGGAGAAAATTCTTGAGAGTCCCTTGGACTGCAAGGTGATCCAACCAGTCCATCCTAAAGAAGATCAGTCCTGGGTGTTCACTGGAAGGACTGATGCTGAAGCTGAAACTCCAGTACTTTGGCCACCTCATGCGAAGAGTTGATTCATTGGAAAAATCCTTGATGCTGGGAGGGATTGGGGGCAGGAGGAGAAAGGGACAACAGAGGATGAGATGGCTGGATGGCATTACCGATTGATGGGCATGAGTTTGAATAAACTCCGGGAGTTGGTGGATAAGGAGGCCTGGTGTGCTGTGATTCATGGGATCGCAGTTGCACATGACTGATCAATTGAATTGAACTGAACTGAACTGAAAGTGTCTTCAAGGGGTGTCACCCTGGAGAATGTGGACGTGTGAGCCCAGGTGCAGTGTGTGAAATGGAGTTCACCCTGGATACTGTGAACATGTGACTCCAGCTGCAGGGTAGCGGAAGGAGGTCATCCTGGAGATTGTGGATGTGTGGGGAAAAGTACAGGGTCTGGGAGGGTGGGTGACCCTGGAAACTGTGGACAACTCACCCCAGGTAGAGATTATGAGAGGTGGAGTCACACTGGAAACTGAGGATATGTGATCCCAATTACAGAGTCTGGGAAGGGGGTTACACTGGAGCCTGTTGACCTGTGACCACAGGTTCAGTGTTTGGGAAGTGACATCACACAGGACACTGTAGACATGTGACCCCAGGTATAGAGTCTGTGGAGGTTTGTCATCCTGGCCACCATGAACATGTGTCTCCGGGTACAGGGTCTGAGATATTGGATCACCCTAGAGACAGAGGCCAAATAAACTGAGGTACACTGTTTGGTGAGGTGGGGTCACACTGGAGACTGTGAATGTGTAACCCCAACTTCAGGGTCTGGGAGGGCTGTCACCCTGGAATCTCTGGATGTGTGACCCCAGGTGGAAGACGGGAGTCACATTGGAGACTGTGGCCATGTGACCCCAGGTGCAGTGCCTTAAACATGGGGTCACCCTGGAGACTGTGGACATGTGAGACCAGGTGCATGAACAGGGAGGATTTACACCCTGGTGAACGTGGATATGTGACCCCGCTTCAGGGTCTCTGAAGGGTGTCACTCTGGAGAATGTGGAAATCTGATCCCAGGTTCCTCTAGATTTGCAGTGGGAAACATGGGGTTCCTCTTGAGTTGCAGTGGGAAACTCGGGATTCCTCTTGTGTTGTATCAGGGGACTCAAAGCTCCCCTCTAGTTGCGGTGGGAACTCAGTGTCCCTCTTCAACTGCAGCGTGGAACTCAGGGTTCCACTCGAGGCATGGTGGGGAACTTGGGTTCATCTTGAGTTTGGGGGTTACTCAGGATTCTTCTCGACTTATGGTAGGGCCTCCTTTCGAGCTTCCTTGGGCAGTTCATCTCTAGCAGGGATGTGCAGGGCGGCTCCTTTCTTGTTGCAATGTGCAGGTGGCTACTCACTAGTTTTGGCATGGGATTTCTCTAGTTGTGGTCAGGGTCAACTCTGTAGTTGTGGGGGTTTGATTCTCTCTAGTTGTGGTGTGCAAGCTCCTCTCTAGTTGTGGTTTGAGATTTATGAGCAGCAGAGGGACTCCTCTTAATGTATGAGGTCCATTGGGTTCCTCTTGAGTAGTGGTGGAGGATTCCTCTCGAGTTGCAGGGCAATGTCCACTCTGGTTGGACTGTGAGTGGCTCCATGGGGAAGGTCATCTATTTTTGGCAATAGGGGTTCCTCAGTAACATTAGTGGGATTGCTTCTTTCTAGTTGTGAAGGATGCCACTCAACTTACTTCAGGAAGCTCATCTCTATTTGTGGCAGAGCAGTTCTCTCTAGATGTGATGTCCTGGGGGAATCCACTCTAGTTTTTCTAGGGAAACCTGCTTCAGTTTTATCCAGGGAGCCCCAGTAACATTATGGCCAGAGGCTCCTTTTCTTGTTATTTCCTAGGGCTCCTGTCAAATTGCAGCAGGGAACTTGGCGTGCCTCTTGAGTTACATCAGGTGACTCAGGGTTCCTTTAGAGCTGTGGTGGAGCCTCCTCTCAAGCTGCAGTGGGGCAGATCCTCTCTAGTAGCCCTGTGCAGGCTGATCCCTGTATACTGCCATTGTGTGGGAGGCTACTCTCTAGTTGTGGCATGGGGCTCCACTCTAGTTGCAGTGGGGTCCACTCTTTATTTATGGTGAGTTGGCTCCTCTATAGAGGTCATTTGCAGACTCCTCTCTAGTTGTGTCAGGGGGGCTCCTCTTTAGTTGTGGTAGAGTCCTCTCCTCAAACTGTGGTGGGGGTGGCTACTGTCTGGTTGATGTGAAGGGGCACTTTTCTAGCTTTAATGTGCAGGAGGCTACTCTCTAGTTGTGACAATGGGAGGCCTCTTTAGTAGTAACATGGTGGGCTCCACTCTACTTGTGGAAGGAGTCTTCTGTCTAATTGTGACGTGTGGGTATGCACTCTAATGGAGATATTCAGGAGGGATTATCTCTAATTGTGGCAGGGGGTCTCCTCTCTAGCTGCCATGTTGGCCTCCTCTTTCATTTTGATCCATGTGGGAATTCCACTCTAGTTGTGATGTGTATGGGCACTTTTTTTCTAACTGTGATGAGTGGGGCGCACTCATATCTACCTGTGGGAGGGGTGTCCACTCTAGTTGTGGCAGTGGTTCTCCACTGTAAATGCAATGCAAGGGAGGGTGGGGAACCTCTCTAGTTTCGGCGGTGTGCTCCTCTAGTTGCGCCTGAGGGTAAACTATCTAGTTGTGACATGTATTCAATGCTCCAGCTTTAGTGGTTGGACTTCTCTCTAGTTGTGATGTGCTGTGGTGCTCCTCCCTAGGAGTGCTGTGCCTAGAGAAGTCCTCTTTAGCTGTGGAGTGGGAACTCCTGTCTTGTTGCATTAAACTGTGAAGCTCTTCTCTAGGTACAGTTGTGGCTCATCTCTGTGGTTTGATGGGCTACTCTTTAGTAGTGGTGTAGAGCCTCCTCTCTAGATGGGGTGTACGAGATTGCTCCTCTCTAGTGGTGGGGTGTGGGGCCTTTCTTCATGCAGTGTCTCAGTGGGGTCCTCTCTAGCTGTGGTGGGGGACTCTTGAGTTTCATCAAGAGACTTGGTATTCCTCTTGAGGTGAGGTAGGGCCTCCACTCGAGTTTTGGTGGGGTGGCTCCTCCCTAGTAGCATTGTGCAGAGTGGCTTCTGTTTAGTTGTGGTGTGTAGGTGGCTAAACTCCTTGTGGAATGGGTCTCCTCTCCAGCTGGTGTGGGGGGTAAACTCTTAGTTGTGTTGTGTGTTAGGGATTTCTTCTCTATTTATGGTGTTCAGGGGGCATCTCTAGAGCTGCAGTGGAATGTTCCTCTCAAATTGGGAAGGGGGTTTCCTCTCTGGTAGTGATGTGCACAGGCACTCTTTCCAGGTGCCATATTTGTGAGCCTATTCTCTAATTTTGGCATGGCCCTTCCTCTTTAGTTGTGTTATGGGAGCCTCCTCTCTAGTTGTGGAAGGAGGCTTCTGTGTAATTGTGATGTGTGGGAATGCTCCTCTAAATTGGCGATATTCAAAGGGCTGCTCTCTTTTGTGACATGGGGTCTACTCTCTAGATGTTGTGAGGATACTCCTCTCTGATGGTTGTATGGGGGTGTACTCCACTTGCAGCTGGGGATCATCTCTATTTGCACTGGAGCAGACTCTTTCAAGGTGCAATGTCCAGGGTTTCCTCTCCTGTTGTGGTGGTGGGACACTCTCCAGTTTTGGCAGGTGGGGTCCTCTCTTTTTGTGGCCATGGGCTTCTCTTGAGTTGTGGTATAGGCCTCCTCTCAGGCTCAGGAGGGGACTTGGGGCTCCTCTGTAGTTAGAGTGGTGATTCCTCCAAGGGTTCTCTGTGGGGAGTTTGTTCTCTCTACTTGTGGCATTGGGGGTTCCTCACTAATTTTCATGGGGTGCCTCCATTCTAGTGACAGGCTCATCTCAACTTACTTCAGGGTTCTTGTCTCTATTTCTAGCTGAGGGGCTCCTCCCTAGGTGCAATGTGCTGGAGGGCTCCTATCTAATTTTGGAAGGGTAATCCTCTCCAGTTCTGGTATGGGGGGAGAGCTCGTAGCTTTGTCCCTGGGGGCTCCTTCCTTGTGATGGCATAGGGCTCCTCTCGAGATGTGGTGGGGGACTTGAGGTTCCTCTCAAGTTGGGACAGGTGACTTGGGGTTCCTTTAGAGTTGTGGTGGGCCTCCTCTTGAGCTGTGAGGGGCAGCTCCTCTCTAGTAGGGATTAGCAGGTTGCCTCCTGTCTACTTATGATGTGTGGTAGGTTACTGTATAGTTACAGCATGGGACTCCACTCTAGTTGCAGTGGGGTCAACTGACGTTTTTGTTTCCACTCTTTTCTAGTTGTGGTTTGCAGACTCCTCTCTAGTTGTGGCAGGGTAGGACTCCTCTTTAGTTGTGGTAGGAAGCTACCTCTCTTGTTGCAGTAGAGTTCTCTTGAATTGTGGTGGGGGTGGCTCCTCTTGGGAATCCTCTCGAGTTGCCTCAGAGCTTGGGGCTTGTCTCAATTTGTGATGGGGAACTCGGTGTTCCTCTCGAGTCACAGCAGGGGAATTGGGCCTCTTCTCCAGTTGAGGTGGGTAACTCAGGGTTAATCTCGGGTTTCAGCAGGAAATCAGGATTTCTCTTGAGTTGTGATGGGGAAGCTTGGGGTTCATCTTGAGTTGTCACAGGGGAGTCAGATCTCTCGATTTGAGGCAAGGAACTTGGATTTCCTCTCGAGTTGCAGCAGGGGAGTCAGGCCTCCTCTCAAGTTGTAGGGGGGAACTCAGGGTTCCTCTCTAGTTGCAACAGGAGACTTGGGTTTCCACTTGAGTTGTGGCTGGTAACACATGAATGCAGCATGAATCTTGGGGTTCCTTTTGAGCTACCGCAGTATACTCAAAGCACCTCTCGAGTTGTGGCAAGAACTCAGGTTCCTCTTTATTTGCAGTGCAGGACTCTGGGTTCCACTTGAGCCATGGGGGGAACTCAGCTTTCTTCTCAGATTGGGGGGCTACACATGGTTCCTCTCATGTTGGGGTTTCCTCTTATGATGTCTTGGGGCTACTGGTCTCTAGTAGGGATGTGCAGGTTGGCTTCTCTCTTGTTACAATGTGTGGATGACTACTCACTAGTTTTGGCATGGAACTTCTCTCTAAATTTGTTTTGGGTCAACCCTGTAGTTGTGGTGGGTTCAATTCTCTCTAGGTGTGGTCTACAAGCTCCTGTCTAGTTGTGTTGTGATGGTCATTTCTATTAGCAGCAGAAGAGCTCCTCTCTATGTGTGATGTCCAGCAGGCTCTTCTTGAGTTGTAGTGGAGGGCTCCTCTCGAGTAGTGGGGCTGTGTCCTCTCTTGTCTTGGTGGCTCCATGGGAAGGGTCCTCTCTACTTTTGGTGCTAGAAGTTCCTAGTATTGGTGAGCTTTCTTCTCTTTAGTTGTGAGTGACTCCAATCAATTTAATTCAGGGAGCCTATTTCTATTTGCCACATAGGGACTTCTCTCTAGGTGTGATGTCAGACTCCACTCTATTTCTGCCTGGGGAATCCACTACAGTTTTTCCAGGGCAGCTTCTCTGTCATTTGGCCAGGTTATCCTTTCTTGTTACAGCATAGTGTTCCTGTCAGATTACAGTGGGGAACTTGGCATTTCTCTTGACTTTCAGCAGGGGACTCGGGGTTCCCTTAAGTTGTGGTGGGGCCTCCTCTTTAATTGCACTGGGGTGTATCCTCTAGAAATGATGGACAGGCTGGCTCCTGTCTTGTTGCAATTTGTGGGACTGTACTCTCTAGTTGCAGCATGAGGCTCCACTCCAGTTGCAGCGGGGATCCACTCTTTATTTGTGGTGGGTCAGCTCCTCTCTAGTTGTTGTTTGCATTCTCCTCTCTAGCTTTGGCAGGCAGGGGAACTTCTCCTCTCTAGCTTTGGCAGTGGGGCTCCTCCTTAGTTGTGTAGTTGGGCTCCTCTCTACTTGCGGTAAAGAGCTCTTCACAAATTGTGATGGGGGTGGCTCCTCTCTGGTTGTGATGTGAAGGGGCCTTTTTCTAGTTGCAATGTGCAGGAGGCTTTACTCTAGTTGTGGCATGGGTGTTTTTGTTAGTTGTGACATTGTAGGCTCCCCTCTACCCATGGCAAGGGGCTTCTGTCTAATTGTGATATGTGGGTATGCTCCTCTCTAAAGGCCGTGTTCAGGGGGGCTTGTCTCTAGTTGTGGCAGGGATCTCCTCTTTAGTTGCAGTGTTGGCTTCCTCTTTCATTTTGATCCGTGTGGAAGTTCCACTCTACTTGTGATGTGCATGGGCACTTTTCTCTAATTGTGATGTGTTGGGTGCACTCCTATCTATCTGTGCAAGGGTTATCCACTCTAGTTATGGCAGTGGTGCTCCACTCTAGTTGTGATTTAAGACAGAGATGGCACCTCTGTAGTTGCAGCAATATGCTCCTTATGCCTGAATGTCAGCTATCTAATTGTGGCATGTATTCAACTCTCTAGTTTTGGTAGTTGGGCTTCACTCTAGCGGTGAAGTCCTGCAGTACTCTTCCCTAGTTGTACTCTTCTTGGGGTTGTCCTCTCTAGTTGTGGAGTGGGAACTCCTGTCTTGTTGCATTATGCTGTGCTGCTCCTCTCTAGGTGCAGTTTTCTGGCTCATCTCTATCTGTGGTCTGAGTGGCTACTCTCTAGTATTGGAATGGATCCTCCTCTCTAGATGTGGTGTGCAAGACTGCTTCTCTCTAATAGTGGGGTGTGGGGCCTCCTTTCTACATGCAGTGTCTGGCTTGGCTCCTCTCTTGTTGCGGTGATGGGCTCCTCCCAAGTTGTTGTGGGGGACTCCAATCGAGTTGCACTGGGGGACTTGTTGTTCCTCTTGAGTTGAGGTAGGGCCTCAAGTTGAGTTTTTTTTTGGTGGCTCCTCTCTAGTAGCAGTGTGCAGTGTTGCTTCTATTTAGTTTTATTGTGTGGGTGGCTAAACTACCTGTGGTATGGGGCTTCTCCCTAGTTGGTGTGTGTGTGGGGGGTCAACTCTTAGTTGTGTTGGGTGGGCTCCTCTCTAGTTGTGGTGTGCAGGCTCCTCTAGAGTTGTGCTAAGGGAGGTCTTCCTTAGTTGTAGTGTTTGGGGGGCACTTCTAGAGTTGTGGTGGAGTGTTCCTCTTGAATTGTGGTGGGGGTTTGCTCTCTCAGAGTGATGTGCACAGGCACTCTCTCCAGGTGTGATATCCCCGAGACTACTCTTTAATTTTGGCACGGCCCCTCCTCTTTAGTTGTGGTGTCTGTGCCTCCTCTCTTGTTTTGGCAGGAGACTTCTGTCTAATTGCATTGTGCTGGGATGCTCCTCTCAAGTGTCGATGTTCAGGGAGCTGCTCTCTATTTGTGGCATGTAGTCTAGCTAGTCTTGGCTAGTTTGTTCCTATCTGACATTTGTAGGGGCATCTACTTGACTTGCAGGTATGGGTTCATCTCTTTTTGCTGTGGAGGTGACCCTCTCTAGATGCAATGTCAGAGGTCTCCTCTCTAGCTGTGGTAGGGGTGATACTCTCCAGTTTTGGTGGGTGGGCTCCTCTTTCATTGTGGCTAATGGCTTCTCTCTCGTTGTAGCATAGGCCTCCTCTCAAATTCAGAAGGGGTTTTGGGGCTCCTCTCTCATTGCAGGGTGCCTCATCTTGGGGTTCTCTGTGGGGTGGGTGTTCACTCTACTTGTTGTTTGGGGGCTCCTAACTGTTTTTCATGGGGTTGCTCCACTCTAGCTGTGATGGGCTTCTCTTGAGTTACTTCAGTCGCCTTATAGCTGTTTGCGGCATAGGGGCTCCTCTCTAGGCACAATGTGCCGGAGGGTTCCTCTCTAGTTTTGGCAGGGAAATTCTCTCCAGTTTTGGTGGGGGGAGGGCTCCTAGTTTCATCGCTGGGGGCTCCCTCCTTGTGATGGCAAAAGACTCCAGTCGAGTTGTGGTGGAGGACTTGGTGTTCCTCTCTAGTTGTGACAGGTCACTTGGGGTTCCTTTAGAGTTGTGGGTGGGGGGCGTCCTCTTGAGCTGTGTGGGACAGCTCCTCTCTAGTAGCAATTAGCAGGCTGGCTCCTGTCTAGTTGTGATGTGTGGTATGCTACTGTATAGTTATGCCACAGGGTTACACTCTAGTGCAGTGGGGGTCAACTGACATTTTTGTTTCTGCTCCCCTCTAGTTGCAGTTTGCAGACTCATTCTACAGTTATGGCGGGGTGGGGGGCTCCTCTATAGTTGTGGTATGGGGATTCCTCTCTAGATGTGGTAACATACTCCTCTTGGACTGTGGTGAGGGTGCTTCTCTGCTTGTGATGTGAAAGGTCACTTTTTCCAGTTGTGAGCTGAAGGAATATACTCTCTAATTGTAAGAAGGGACATCCTCTTTTGTTGTGGTGTGTTGGCCTCTTCTCTACTCATAGCAGGGGGACACCTGTGATGTGTTGGTGTGCTTCTCTCTAGTGTCAATGATCAGTGGGGCTAATGTCTAGTTCCCATGGGGTTCTCTCCTCTAGTTGTGGTGTGGGGCTCCTCTCTTATTACGATCTGTGTGAAAGGTCCCCTCTAGTTGTGGGGGCCTTTTCTCGTTGTGTTGTGCAGGTTCCTCTCTAGTTGTGGAGGGGTGCTCCTTTCTAGTTGTGACAGGGGAATCTGAGCTAGCTGCAGGGTGCGTGGGGCTCTCAACTTGTGGCTGGAGCTCCTCTCCGGTTGTTGCATAAGTCACCTCTCGAGTTGCTGCAGGAGGCACCTCTCAAGTCGCTGCAGGAGGCACCTCTTGAGTTTTGGTGGAGGGCTCATCTGAAATTGGAGATGGAAATGGCAACCAACTCCAGTACTCATGCCTGGAAAATCCAATGGATGGAGGATCCTGGGTTGGCTACAGTCCATGGGGCTGCAAAGAGTCAGACACTACTGAGCAAATTCACTTTCACTTTCACTTTTCATCATAGGCCCCTGGTGGCTAAGATGGTAAAGAATCTGCCTGGGATGCAGGAGACCTGGGTTTGATCCCTGGGTCAGGAAGATCCCCTGGAGAAATGCATGACAACCCACTCTGGTATTCTTGCCTGTGGAATCCCAGGGACAGAAGAGCCTGGCTAGCTACACAGTCCATGGGGTCGCAAAGAGTGGGAGATGACTGAACAGCTAACACACAATCATCTCTAATTGTGGTGGGGGACTCCTTTCTGGCTGTGGCATGGTGCCTCCTTTCAAGTTGTGTTGTGCTGTTGAGCTACACTTAAGTTTCAGTGGGTAGTTCCTCTCTAGGTGTGGTGGTGGACTTATCTACAGTTGTAATATGGGGGCCTATTTCTAGCTGCAGTGCGCAGGGTCCTCTCTAGTTGTAGTGAGGTACTCTTCTTTAGTTGTGATGTCTGTGGGGATTCCTCTCTCATTGCAATATGCAGGGTGTCTCCTTTCTAGTTGTGATGTGAGGCTTGTCTCTCTTTGCAGTGAATGGGCTCCTCTCTAGATGAGATGTCAGAGGGCTACTCTGCCATTGTGGATGGGGGCTTCTCTCAAGTTGGGTTGAAGGTCTCCTCTAGAGTTTTTGCAGGGTACTTGGAACTCCTCTTGACATGTGGCTGTGCCTCCTCCAGCATTTGTCATGTGGGGGGCTACATGGCAAGGGGTCTTCTCTACTTTTTGAGCTACAGGTTCCTCACTCATTTTGGTGGGGTTGACCCCGTCTAGTTGTGACAGGTGGTCAACTCTCTAGTTGTGGTGAGGGAGCTCCTCTCCAGTTGCGTTGGGGCAGGGGCCTTTTCCTCAATAATTGTGGTTTGTCTGGGGGTCTTCTCCACATGAGAAATGCAGGCTCCTCTGGAGTTTCAGTGGGGGCTTGTCTATTGTTGTTAAGGTGGGCTCCATTCTACTTCCAGGTGCTCCTGTTTAGTTGTGGGGGGCTCCTTTCTAGTGGTGGCAGGGTGCAGCTTTCTTATTGTGGCAAAGGACTCCAAGCTAGTTATGTTGTTCATGGGGCTTTCTAGTTGTGGTGGGGGCATCTTTGTATTTGCGGTCATGGGCTCCTCCTTATTTGTCTCAGGAACACATATTTTGCTATGGGGGCTTGGGGCTCCTCTAAAAGGAGGCAGAGGATCCTGTCAAGATGAAGGGGGCTCCTCTGGAGTTCCTTTGGGGGCTCCTCTCTAATTGTGGTTGGGGACTCCTTTATACCTGTGGCATGGGTGTTTCTTTCTAGTTGTGGTGTGCTGGTGAGCTCCTCTCAAGTATCAGTGGGGGCTCTTCTCTGGTTGTGGTGGGTGATTATCTCTAGCTGCGGTGTGGCTGCTCCCTTCTATCTGTGGTGTGCTGGTGGGCTACTCTCTAAATGTGATGTGCAGGCTCCTTTCTAGTTATGATAAGGGTCTCTTTAGTTGCAATATGCAACTAAAGGGGAGTCATCTCTCATTGCAATGTGCAAAGGCTTCCTTTCTTGTGGTGGGGTAGCTCATCAATATTTGCCACAGCGTGACTCCACTCTAGGTATGATGTGTGTGGATATCATCTCATGTTGTGTCCAGTGGCTTTTCTCGAGTGGCGGTGCAGTTCTTTTCTTGAGTTGTGGCAGTGTACTCAGGGCTCCTCCCGAGATGCAATAGTCCCTCCTCTTAGGTTGTGATGGGGGGCTCTTCAAGGCTCTGCTCTTCTTTTGATACTAGGTGTTCCTCACAAATTTTAGCATGGTTACTCCTCTCTACTTGTGAGGGCCCCCTCTCAATTTACTTCAGGGGGCTCCCCTCTATTTGCAGGAGAGGAGCTTTTCTCTGTGTGATGTGTTGGTGAACTCCTCTCTACTTGTGGTGGGGAAAACCTCTCCAGTTTTGGTGGAGATCTCCTCTGACATTGTGGCCAGTGACTCCTCTTGTGTTGCAGCAAAGAACTCTGTGGTACCTCTCTAGTTGCCTTGGCAGTGATGTTTCTCAATCATTGTGGCATTCAGGGGACTCTATACATGTGTGGTGTGCAGACTCCTCTCTTATTTTGGCATGTGATCAACAAGCTAGCTGTGGCCAGGGGCCCTCTCTAGTTGCACTATACTACGGGTTTCTGTCTAGTTGTGTTGTGGTGGCTCTTTCAGGTTGTTGCAGTCATTACTCCAGTTGCTGTGTGCAAGGTGCTACCCTCTAGTTGAGGTGGGATATCCAATCTAGTTTTATCCAGAAGCCTCCTTGCTAGTTGCAGTGGAGGTCAACACTGTTTGTGGTGGGTGGTCTAGTCTCTAGTTATGGTGGGTTCCCCTCTCTAGTTGCATTGGGCAGGGGTTTTCCTCAACAGTTGCTATGTGTGGTGGGGCTCTTCTCCAAATCTGATATGTGGGCGCCTCTCTAGTTGTGATGATCTGCACTTCTCTAATTGTGCCATGGGTGCTCCTTTCTTGCAGTGATGTGTGCCTAGGATCCTCTTGTGATGGCGTGGTCCTCCTCTCTAGTTGTGCTGAGGTCTTATTTCGATTTGCCGTGGGAGCTCCTCTTGAGTTGGGGCAGTGGATTCAGAGCTCCTCTTGAGTTCTTGTGGTGCCCTCTCTGAAGTTGTACCAAGGGCCTTGGGGTCCTTTTGAGTTGTGTTGGGGAACTTGCAGTTCCTCTCGAGTTGCAGTAGTGGACCTGGGTCTCCTGTTGAGTTGTGGTAGGTACTTGATTTTCCTCTGGATTACAGTGCACAACTCAGATTTCCTCTCAGGTTGCCATGAAAGATTTGTCTTGATTTGAGGCAGGGGACTCAGAGCTTCTCTTGTGTTGCAGCGATTCTTCCTCTTGAGTTGTGGTGTGTTGTCTCCGTGGAGTGCGGAGTACTCTCTACTTTTGGCACTGGGGTCTCCTCACTACTTTTTGTGGGATTGCTTCTCTCTAATTTTGAGTGACTCCTCTTGAGTTACTTTGTGGGCTCATCTCTATTTGAGACAGGGTGACCCCTATAAGGTGTGATGTCCTGGGGCCTGCCCTCTAGTTTTGTGGTGAGGGCATCTTCTCCAGATCTGGCATGGGAGTGCCTCTGACTTTGTTGCTGGGGCTCCCCTCATGCAAAGGGTAAAAGGGTTCCTCTTGAATTGCGGCAGATTCTCTCGGTTTCTCTTGAGTTGCAGTTGGGGTCCTGGGAATACTCTCGAGTTGCATTAAGGGGCTAGGATCTAGTCTCAAATTGCAACGGAAAAGTCAAGGTTCCTATCAAATTGCAGGAACGTAGTTGGTCCTCCTCTTGAGTTGAGGTAGAGAACTCAGGGTTCCTCTCAAGTTGCAACAGGGGAATATGGTCCACTAGAATTGTGGCTGAAAACTCAGTGTTCCTCTCCAGTTGCAGCAGAAAACTCGGGCTTCCTATTGAGTTTCAACAGGGGACCTGGGGCTCCACTTGAGTTGTGACTGGGAAGTCGGGGTACCTCTCGAGTTTCAGCATGGGACTCAGAGCTCCTCTTGAGTTGCAGTGGGATCTCAGGATTCCTCTCAAGTTTCAGCATGAGAATCAGTGTTCCAGTCGAGTTGTGGCAGGGAATTCAGGGTTCCTCCCCATTTGGGATGTACTCAGGGTCTCCCTCAAGTTGCAATGGGGCCTCATTTCTAGTTGTATTGGTGTGACTCATCCCCAACAGGGATGTTCAGGGGGTCTCCTGTCTTGTTACAATGTGCGGATGGCTACTCACTAGTTTTGGCATGGGTCTCTTCTTTAGTTTAGGTGAGATTCAATTCTTTAGCTATGGTGGTTTCAATTATCTCTGGTTGTGGTGTGCAAGCACCTCTCTAGTTGTGGTTGGGGACTCCTCTCTACCTGTGGCATGGGTGTTTCTTTCTAGTTGTGGTGTGCTGGTGGGCTCCTCTGTAGTTGTGATGGCATCTCCTTTCTAGTTGTGCTGTGTTTATGGGCTAACCTCTAGTTGTGGTATGTGGGCTCCTTTCTGTTTATGGTAAGGGGGTCATTTGCTGCAATACTTGTGGGAGTCCTCTCTCATTGTAATGTGCAGAGGCCTCCTTTCTGGTTGTGGTGGAGGGGCTCGTATATTTGCTGCAGGATGACTCCTCTCTACTTCTGATGTCTACGGGCATCCTCTCGTGTTTTGGCCAGTGGCTTCTCTCGAGTAGCTAAGAGTTCTTTTCTTGAGTTGTGGCAGTGTACTCAGGGCTCCTCTCGAGTTGCAGTAGTCCCTCCTCTTAGGGTGTGATGGGGGGCTTTGCAGGTGTCTCTGCTCTTCTTTTGACAGTAGGTGTTCCTCAAAAATTTTAGTGTTGTTACTCCTCTCTACTTGTGAGGATATCCTTTCGAGTTATTTCAGGGGTTTATCTCTATCTGTGAAGCTTTAGTGGACTCCTCTCTACTTGTGGAGGGAGAAACCTCTCCAGTTTTGATGGAGGGCTCCTCTGTCATTGTGGCCAGTGTCACGTCTCATGTTTCAGGGAAGGACTTGGTGGTACCTCTCTAGTTGCATTGGGCAGTGGTGTTTCTCAGTCATTGCAGTATGTAGGGGACTCTACATAAGCAGTGTGTAGGCTACTCTCATTGTGACTGTGGTAAACACACTAGCTGTGGCCAGGGGCTCTAGTTGCACTGTACTAGGGGTTTCTCTCTAGATGTGGTGTGCTGCTCCTTTGAGTTGTTGCAGTCATTACTCTAGTTGCTGTGGGCAAGGTGCTATTCTCTGGTTGAGGTGGGATATCCAATTTAGTTTTATCCAGTAGGCCTCTCTATAGTTGCAATGGGCATCAACTCTCTAGTTGTGGTTCTTGGTTAAGTCTCTAGTTGTGGTGGGAATCTCCTCTCTAATTGCATTGTGCAGGGCTTTTCCTCAATAGTTGAAATGTGAGTTGGGTCTCTTCTCCAGATGTGATGTGTGAGAGCCTCTCTAGTTGTGGTGAGCCGCACTTCTCTAATTGTGCCATGGGTGCTCCTCTCTTATAATGATGTGTGCCTGGACTTCTCTCTTGGGGTGGTGTGAAGCTCCTCTCTAGTTGTGATGAGGTCTTAGCTCAATTTGCTGTGAGAACTCCTCTTGAATTGAGGCAGGGGGCTCAGAGCTCCTCTTGAGTTCTGGTGGTACCTCCTCTCGAGTTTCAGCAGAGGGCTTGGGGTCCTTTTGAGTTGTGGTGGTAAGCTCGGGGTTCCTCTCAAGTTGCACCAGTGGAATCGGGGCCCCTCATGAGTTGGAGCAGGTATTCTGTGTTCCTCTCAGTTACAGTGAACAATGGGGATTTTCTCTCTTTAGTTGCTGTGGAAGGCTCCTCTTGAGTTGAGGCAGGGGACTCAGAGCTCCTCTCAAGTTGTGATGAGAGCACTGTGTTCCTCTCCAGTTTCAGCATGGAACTCAGGGTTCCACTTGAGCCATGGGGGCATCTCAGGATGCCTTTTGAGTTGAGCAGTATGCAGGATTCCTTTCTAGTTGCGGTGTGGCTTCCTCTCAAGTTAAGGCGGGGCCTCCTCTCGAATTGCCTTGAGGTGCCTCATCTCTAGCAGGGATGTGTAGGGTGGTTCCTATCTTGTTGAAATATGCAGGTGGCTAGTCACTAGTTTTGGAGAAGGCAATGGCACCCCACTCCAGTAATCTTGCCTGGAAAATCACATGGATGGAGGAGCCTAGTGGGCTGCAGTCCATGGGGTCGCTAGGAGTTGGATACGACTGAGCGACTTCACTTTCACTTTTCACTTTCATGCATTGGAGAAGGAAATGGCAACCCACTCCAGTGTTCTTGCCTGGAGAATCCCAGGGACGGGGGAGCCTGGTGGACTGCTGTCTACGGGGTTGCATAGAGGCGGACATGACTGAAGTGACTCAGCAGCAGCAGCAGCAGTCACTAGTTTTGACATTTGTCTTTTCTCTAGTTGTTTTCAGAGTAAACTCTGTAGTTGTGGTGGGTTTGATTCTCTCTAGTTGTGGTGTGAAAGCTCCTCTTCAGTTGTGTTGTGAGGTTCGTCTCTATTAGCAGCAGAGGGGTTCCTCTCTATGTGTGAGGCCTAGTGGGGTCTTCTCAAGTTGTGGTGGAGGGCTCCTCTCAAGTTGTGGGGCTGTGTTGTCTGTGGTTAGGCTGTGGAGATTTCCATGGGGTAGGTCCTCTGTAATTTTGGTGCTAGGGGTCCCTTACCAATATTAGTGGTGCTGCTTCTCTCTAGTTGTGAGAGGTTCCATTTAACTTACTTCAGGGAACTCATCTGTAAGTGTGGCATTGGGGGCTTCTCTCTAGGTGTGATATTCTGGGTGTCCACTCTGATAGTGCCAGGGGAATCCACTTCACTAATAGCTGGAGAGTTCCTATGTCATTTTGCCAGGGTCTCCTGCCTTGTTATAGCACAGGGCCCCAATAGAATTGCAGCAGGGAACTCGGGGTTCCATTTGAGTTGCAGCAGGGGATTCAGGGTTCCTTTAGAGTTGCGCTGGAGCCTACTCTAACTGCAGTGGGAGAGATCCTCTCCAGTAGTGATGTGCAGGCTGGCTCCTGTCTAGCGGGAATATGTGGGAGGCTACTCTCTTGTCGTGGCATGGGGCTCCACTCTAGTTGCAGTGGGTTTCCACTCTTCATTTGTGGTGGGTTGGCTCCTCTCTAGTTTTCGTTTGCAGACTCCTCTCTAGTTGTGACAGGGGGAGGCTCCTCTGTAGGTGTGGTAGTTGGGCTCCTCTCTAGTTGTGGTAGTGTGCTCTTCTCAAACTGTGATGGGGGTGGTTCCTCTCCAGTGTGATGGGTAGGGGCACTTTTTCTAGTTGTGATGTGCAGGAGGCTACCCGCAAGTTGTGGCAGTGGGAGTCCTCTTTCATTGTAACGTGGTGGGCTCCTCTCCACTCGTGGCAGGAGTCTTCTGTCTAATTGGGTTATGTGGGTATGCTCCTCTCTAATGGTGATGTTCAGGGGGGCTTATATCTAACTGAAGCAGGGGTAGCCTCTGTAGCTGCCATGTTGGTCTCCTCTTTCATTATGATCTGTGTAGGAATTTCACTGTAGTTTTAATGTGCGTATGCACTCTTCTCTAATTGTGATGTTTGTGGTGGGCTCCTATCTACCTGTGGCAGGGGTGTCCACTCCAGTGGACAGTGGTTCTAGATTCTAGATGCCATGCATTGGGGGGCACCTCTCTAGTGTCTGCAGTGTGCTCCTCAATAATTGCACCTGAGGATCACCTATTTAGTTGTGGCATGTATTCAACTCTCTATTTTAGCAGTTGAGCTTCTCTCTAGTTGTGATGTGCCAGGGTGCTCCTCCATAGATGTGCTGTGCCTGAGGGGGGGGGGGTCCTGTCTATTTGTGGAGTTGTAACTCCTGTCTTGTTGCTATATGCTGTGTGCCTCTTCTCTAGGTGCAGTTTGCTGGCTCATCTCTATTTGTGGTTTGATGGGCTACTCTCTGGCAGTGGTGCGGTGCCTCCTCTCAAGGTGTGGTGTGCAAAATTGCTCCTCTCTAGTTGCAGGGTTCGGGTCCTCCTTTCCACATGTGGTGTCTGGGTGGGCTCCTATCTTGTTGCAGTGTGTGGACTCCTCTCTAGTTTGGTGGGGGACTCCACTGGAGTTGCAAAAGGGGCCTTGGTGTTCCCCTTGAAGTGAGGTGGGGCCTCCACTCTAGTGGTGGTAGGGTGGCCCTCTGTAGTAACAATGTGCAGGGTGGTTTCTGTTTAGTTGCAATGTGTAGGTGGCCACACTACCTGCGGCATGGTGATCCTCTCTAGTTGGTGTTGGATGTCAACTCAATTATGTCGGGTGGGCTCCTCTCTAGTTGTGGTGTGCAGATTCCTCTTTAGTTGTGGAGGGTCGACCTTTTCTAGGTGTGGCAGTGGGCTCTAAGTTCGTTGCAGGGTGCATGGGGTTCTCAACTTGTGGCTGCGGCTCCTCTCTAGCTGTAATGAGAGGCATCTCTCGAGTTCTGTAGGGGGAACCTCTCTAGATTTTGTGTGGGGCTCATCTGTAATTATGGTGGGGGACTCCTATCTAGTTTTGGCATGGGGCCACCTTTCTAGTTGAGGTGTGCTGGTGATTTCCTCTTCAGTTTCAGTGGGCGGCTCTCTGATGCTGAGGCTTTTCCTCAATAGTTGCAGTGTGTATGTGGCTCTTCTCCACATGAGGAATACAGGCTCTTTTGGAGTTGTGGCAGAAGGCTTGTGTATTGTTGTGTTTGCTGGCTCCTCTCTAAGTGAATTTCCAGGGGCTCCTGTCTAGTTGAAGGGGGCTTCTCTCTAGTTGTGATGTTCGGGCTCCTCTCTAGTGGTGGCAGGGTCCAACTTTCTTATTGTGGCAATGGACTCCAAGCTAGCTGCGGTATTCACAGGGCTCTTGAGTTGTGGTGGGGGGCCTCTTTGTACTTGTGGTGGTGGACTCCTCTCCATTTGTCTCATGAGGCACAGATCAATTTGCTGTGGGGGCTCAGGCTCCTCTAAAAGGAGGCAGTGAATCCTGTTGAGATGAAGCAGGTGGCTCCTCTCAAGTTTCAGTGGCAGACTCCTCTCTAATTGTTGTTGTCCCTCTCTACCTGTGGCATGGGAGTTTCCTTCTAGTTGCGGTGTTCTGGTGAGCTCCTCTAAAGTATCAGTGGGGGCTCCACTCTAGTTGTGTGGGGGATTTTCTCCAGCTGTGATGTGGCTGCTCCTCTGTAGTTGTGGTGTGCTAGTGGGCTACTCTCTAGTTCTGGTGTGTGGGCTCTTTCTAGTTATGGTGTGGGTCTCTTTATTTGCAATATCTGAGGGGAGTCCTCTCTCATTGCAATGGGAAGAGGCCTTTTTTCTTGTTGTGGTTGGGGGGCTCATCTATAATTGCTGCAGAGTGACTAATCTCTAGGTACTATATCTGGGTTCATGCTCTCATACTGTGGTCTGCGACTTCTCAAGTATCAGCAGCGTCCTCCTCTTGAGTTGTGACAGTGGACTCATGGCTCCTCTTGAGTTGCAGTTGTCACTGCTCTTATATTCTGATGGGTGGCTGTGCAGGGTGGTCCTCTCTTCTTTTGGGGTTTTCCCTCACAAATTTGTGTGTGGTTGCTCCTCTCTATTTGTGAGGGCCTCCTCTCAAGTTACATCGGGGTTACAAGTTACATCTCTATCTTCAGCAGAGGCATTCCTATCTACATGTGATGTCTTGGTAGACTTCTCTCTACTTGTGGTGAGAGAAACTTGCCCAGTTTTGATGGGGGGATCCTCTGTCATTGGGGCCAGTGGCTCCTCTCATGTTTCCACAAAGGACTCGGTGGTTTCTCTCTAGCTGCTTTGGGCAGTGGTGTTTTTCAGTCATCGTGATATGCATGGGACTCTTCTCCAGATGTGGTGTTCAGTCTCCTCTCTACATGTGGTGAGCTGCACTTGTCTAATTGTTCCATGGGAGCTCCTCTCTGGATGTGATGTCCGGAGGGCTCCTCTCTCATTGAGGATGGTGGCTTTGCTCAAGTTGCTGTGTAGGGCTCCTCTAGAGTTTCTGCAGGGTACTTCAGTCTCCTTTTGAGTTGTGGGTGTGCCTCCTCTCACATTTTTCATGTGGGGAACTCCACAGTGATGGGGGTCTTCTCTACTTTTAGCACTAGGGGTTCCTCACTAATGTTGTTGGAGTTGACCCTCTCTACTGTGACAGTTGGTCAAGTCTCTAGTTGGGTTGAGGGAGCACCTGACTAGTTGCATTGTGTTGGGGTTTTCTGCAACCCAATGGGGTTGTGTGGGGCTCTTTTATGGGGTGTGTGGGGCTCTTATCCACCTGAGGAACGCAGTCTCTTCTGGAGTTGTGGCAGGAGGCTTGTTGTTTTTGAGCCAGCAGGCTCTTCTCAAAGTCGAATTCCAGTAGCTCCTGTCTAGTTGTGCGGGTCTTCTCTCTAGTTTTAATGCACAGGCTCCTCTATAGAGGTGGCAAGGTTCAAGTTTCTTGTTGTGGCAGGGCACTCCAAGCTAGTTGTGGTGTTCACGGGACTCTCGTGTTATGGTGGTTGCATCTCTGTACTTGCGTGGTTGGCTCCTCTCTAATAGTCTTAGCAGGCACATAACAATTTGTTGTGGGGCCTTGGGGCTCCTCTAAAATTAGGCAGTGGATCCTGTTGAGATGAAGCAGGTGGATCCTCTCGAGTTTTGGTGGTGGGCTCATCTCTAGTTGTGGTTGGCAACTCCTCTCTACCTGTTGCTTGGGGATTTCTTTATAGTTGCGGTGTGCTGGTGAGCTCCTCTTGAGTATCAGTGGGGTTTCCTCTTTAGTTGTGGTGGGGCAATATCTCTAGCTGCAGTGTGGCTGCTCCTTTCTAGTTCTGGTGTGCTGGTGGGCTGCTCTCTGGTTGTGGTGTGCTGGCTCCTTTCTAGTTATGGTGAGGGGCTCTTTAGTTGCAATATCTTCAGTGAGTCCTCTCTCATTGCAATGTTCAGGGGCTCCTTTCTTTTTTGGTGGGGGGATCTAATCTGTATTTGCTGCAGAGTGACTCCTAGGTATGCTGTCTGGGGTATTCTATTCCATTGTGGCTGGTGGCTTCTCTTGAGTAGTGGTGGAGTCCTCCTCTTGAGGTGGGGCAGTGGACTTGGGGCTCCTCGATTTGCATTGGGGCCTCCTCTTAGGTTGTGATGGGGGGCTGTGCAAGGGGATTCTCTCTTCTTTGGGAACTATGTGTTCCTTAAAATTGTAGCATGATTGCTCCCCTCTACTTGTGAGGGCCTACTCTTGAATTACTTCAGTGGGCTTGTCTTCCATTGGCAGCAGAGGCACTCCTCTCTATGTATGATGTCGTGGTGGATTCCTCTTTACTTGTGGCTGAGGAAACCTCTCCAGTTTTAGTGGGTCACTCCTCATGGCCAGTGGCTCTGCTCATGTTGCAGCACAGGACTCGGTGGTTCCTCTGTAGTTGCATTGGGCAGTGTTGCTCCTCAGTCATTGTGGAATGTGGGGCCTCTTGTCCAGATGTGGTATGCAGGCTCCTCTCATTGTGGCACCTGGTCAGCACACTACTTGTGGCCAGTGGCTCCCTCTAGTTGCACTGTACTAAAGGTTTCTAACTATTTGTGGTGTGGTGGCTCCTTTGAGTTGTTACACTTGTTACTCTATTTGCTATTGGCAAGGGGCTGCTCTATAGTTGTGGTGGGGTTTCCAATCTAGTTTTTTTTCAATTCTTTTTTTGTTCATTTATTTTTATTAGTTGGATACTAATTACTTTACAATATTGTATGGTTTTTGTCATACATTGACATGAATTAGCCATAGATTTACATGTATTCCCCATCCCGATCCCCCCTCCCACTTCCCTCTCTACCCGATCCCTCTGGTTGGGTAATTCTATTTGAAGTGGATGGTCAGGTCTCTACTTGTGGTGGAGGTGTCCTCTCTAATTGCATTGGACAGAGGTTATCCACAACAGTTGCAATGTGTGGTGGGCTCTTCTCCAGATGTGGTGTGTGGGTTCCTCTCTAATTGTGGCGAGCTACACATGTCTAATTGAGGGTGATCTTCTCTTGTAGTGATGTATGCCTGGGTTCCTCTCTTGTGATAGTGTGGTTCTCCTCTCTAGTTGTGCTGAGGTCTTATTTGGATTTGCCATGGTAGCTCCTCTTGAGTTGAGGCAGGGGACTCAGAGGTGTTCTTGAGTTCTTTTGGTGCCACCTCTCCATTTGCAGCGATGGACTCAGGGCTTCTCTTGATTTGCAGTGGGTACTTGGTGTTCCTCTCGATTACAGCTTGGAATTCAGAGTTCCTCTTGAGTTGTCGTGGAAGGTTCCACTTGAGTTGAGGCAGGGGACCCAGAGCTCCTGTCGAGTTTCATTATGTCCCCTCTTGAGTTGTGGTGAACTGTCTCCGTGGGTGGGGAGTCCTCTCTAGTTTTGGCACTGGGTTCTCCTCACTAGTTTTTCGCGGGATTCCTCCTCTGTAATTGTGAGAGATCCTCTCTAGTTATTTCAGTGTGCTCTTCTCTATTTGTGGTACAGTGGCTCCTTTTTAGGTGTGATGTCCTGGGGCCGCCTCTCTAGTTGTGGTGAGGGCATCCTCTCCAGCTCTGGCAGGGGAGTGTCACTGATTTGTTGCCAGAATATTCATGATGTGGAATATGGTTCCTCTTGAATTAGGGTGGATTCTCACAGTTCTCTTGAGTTTCATTGGGGACATTGGGAATCCTCTCAAGTTGCATCAGGGGGCTTGGAACTCGTTTCCAGTTGCGATCCAGAACTCAGGGTTCCTCTTGAGTTGCAGCAGGGGAGTCAGGCCTCCTCTCAAATTGTGGCTGGGAACTCAGGTTTTCTCTCTAGTTGCAGTGGGAAACTCAGGGTTCCTCCTGAGTTGAAATAGTGGTTTTGGGCTACACTTGAGTTGTGGGTGGGAATGTAGGGTTCCTCTCGAGTAGTGGTGGGAGACTTGGGGTTCCTGTCAAGTTGCAGCGGGTGACTCAGAGCTCCGCTAAGGTTTTGGTGGGATCTCAGGGTTCCTTTAAAGTTGTAGCGTGGGACACAGGGTTCCACTCGAGCCATGGCGGGGAACTTGGGGTTCCTCTCGAGTTGGGGGGAGTGTTCAGGGTTCATCTCAAGTTGCCATGGGGCCTCCTGTCGACTACTCCTGGGACATCTTGTCTCGTCCAGGGATGTTCGCGGGGGGGGGGGGGTTCTGTCTTGTTGCAATGTGTGGGTGCATACTCAGTAGTTTTGGCATGGGTCTTTACTCTAGATATAGTCGGGGTCAACTCTGTAGTCGTGGTGTGTTCAGGTTTCACTAGTTGTGGTGTGCAAGCTCCTCTCTTGTGGTGTGAGGTTCATATCTATTAGCAGCACATGGGCTCCTCTCTATGTGTGATCTCTAGTGTGCTCCTCTTGAGTTGTGGTGGAGGGCTTCTCTGGATTTGTGGGGCTGTGTCCTCTCTGGCTGGGGAGTGGGTGGCTGCACTGTGGAGCTTCTCTCTACCTTTGGCTCTAAGAGTTCCTCAGAAATTTTGGTGGAGTTTACCTTCTACAGTTGTGATGGGTGTTCTATCTCTAGTTGTGGTGAGTGAGCTCCTCTCTAGTTGCATAGGAAGGGGCTTTTCCTCAATAGTTGCAGTGTATGGGGCTGTTCTCCACATGAGGAACGCAGGCTCCTCTGGTGCTATGGCTGGAGGCTTGCCTATTGTTGTGCCGGCGGGCTCGTCTCTGAATCTATTTCCCGGGGCTCCTTTCTAGTTGTCAGGGGCTTCTCTCTAGTTTTGATGTTCAGGCTCCATTCTAATTTTGGTAGGGTGCTAGTTTCTTGTTGTGGCAGGGTACCCCAAGCTACTTGGGAAGTTCAAGGGCTCTTGAGTTGTGGTAGGAACAACTTTGTAATTGCAGTGGTGTGGTCCTCTGTGTTTCTCTCAGGCAGAACATATCAATTTGGTGTGGGGGCTCAGGGCTTCTCTAAAAAGAGGCAGTGGATCCTGTTGAGATGAAGCAGGGGGCTCCTCTCGAGTTTCAGTGGGGGGGGGTTCCTCTCTAGTTGAGGTCAGGGACTCCTCTCCACCTGTGACACAGGTGTTTCTTTCTAGTTGTGGTGTGTTGGTGAGCTCATCTCAATCATCAGTGGCGGTTCCTCTCTATTTGTGGTGGGGGATTATCTCTAGCTGTGGTGTGGCTGCTCTTTTCTAGTTGTGTGCTGGTGGTCTAATCTCTAGTTGCGATATGCAGACTCCTTTCTAATTATGGTGAGGGACACCTTAGTTGCAGTATCTCAGGGGGGTCTTCTCTCATTGCAATCCCCAAGGGCCTTCTTTCTTGTTGTGGTGGAGGGCTATTCTATATTTCTCACAGGGTGACTCCTCTCTAGGTGTGATATCTGGGGGCATCCTCTCTCACTGTGGTCACTGGCTTCTCTCGAGTAGTGGAGGAGTCCTCCTCTTGAGTTGTGGCAATGCACTCAGAACTCCTCTCAAGTTTCAGCAGTCCCTCTTCTTAGGTTGTGATGAGGGCCTCTGCTCTTCTTTGGCAGTAGGTGTTCCTCACAAATTTTAGCATGGTTGCTCCTCCCTACTTGTGAGGGCCTCCTCTCGAGTTACTTCAGGGAGGTCTTCTCTGTTTGTGGCTGAGAGTTTCCTATGTTTGATGTTTTTGTGTTCTCTTGTCTATGGGTGGCAGGGGAAGCTTCTGCAGTTTTGGTGGGGTCTCCTCTGTCATTGTGGCCAGTGGCTCTTGTTGTGTTGCAGCAAAGGACTCAGTGGTTCCTCTCTAGTTGCACTGGGCATTGGTGTTCCTCAGTCATTGCAGTATGCAGGGGACACCTCTCCAGATGTGGCATGCAGGCTCGTCTCTCACTGTGGCTCATTGTCAACACACTATTTGAGGCCAGGGGCTCTCTCTACTTGCACTGTACTTGGGTTTCTCTCTAGTTGTGATGTGGTAGCCCCTTCAAGTTGTTGTAGTCATTACTGTAGTTGCACTGTGCAAAGGACTACTCTCTTGTTGTGGTGTGCTTTCCAATCAAGTTTATTTACTTATTTTTTTAATCTTTTTTTATTTATATATATTAGTTGGAGGCTAATTACTTTACAATATTGTAGTGGTTTTGGCCATACTTTGACATGAATCAGCCATGGATTTACATGTGTTCCCCATCCTGAACCCCCCTCCCACCTCCTTCCCCATCCCATCTCTCTGGCTCATGCTAGTGCACCAGCCATGAGCACTTGTCTCATGCATCCAACCTGGATTGGTGATTTGTTTCATAACTGATAATATACCTGTTTCAATGCTATTCTCTCAGATCATCCCACCCTTGCCCTTTCCCACAGAGTCCAAAAGTATGTTCTATACATCTGTGTCTCTTTTTCTGTTTTGCATATAAGGTTATCATGACCATCTTTTTAAATTCCATATATATATGCATTAGTATACTGTATTGGTCTTTATCTTTCTGGCTTACTTCACTCTGTATAATGGGCTCCACTTTCATCCATCTCATTAGAACTGATTCAAATGTATTCCTTTTAATGGCTGAGTAATACTCCATTGTGTATATGTACTTAGCTTCCTTATCCATTCGTCTGCTGATGGGCATCTAGGTTGCTTCTATGTCCTGGCTATTATAAACAGTGCTGAGATG
>CM035300.1:42067117-42165034 GCA_020226075.1 Hydropotes inermis
TGCATTGGTCTTTATCTTTCTGGCTTACTTCACTCTGTATAATGGGCTCCACTTTCATCCATCTCATTAGAACTGATTCAAATGTATTCCTTTTAATGGCTGAGTAATACTCCATTGTGTATATGTACTTAGCTTCCTTATCCATTCGTCTGCTGATGGGCATCTAGGTTGCTTCTATGTCCTGGCTATTATAAACAGTGCTGCGATGAACATTGGGGTGCATGTGTCTCTTTCAGATCTGGTTTCCTCAGTGTGTATGCCCAAGAGTGGGATTGCTGGGTCATATGGCAGTTCTATTTCCAGTTTTTTAAGGAATCTGCACACTGTTCTCAACAGTGGCTGTACTAGCTTGCATTCCCACCAACAGTGTAAGAGGGTTCCCTTTTCTCCACACCCTCTCCAACATTTATTGCTTGTAGACTTTTGGATAGCAGCCATCCTGACTGGTGTGTACCTCATTGTGGTTTTGATTTGCATTTCTCTGATAATTAGTGATGTTGGGCATCTTTTCATGTGTTTGTTAGCCATCTGTATGCCTTCTTTGGACAAATGTCTGTTTAGTTCTTTGGCCCATTTTTTATTGGGGCATTATTTTTTCTGGAATTGAACTGCAGGAGTTGCTTGTATATTTTTGAGATTAATCCTTTGTCAGTTGCTTCATTTGCTATTATTTTCTCCCATTCTGAAGGCTGTCTTTTCACCTTGTTTATAGTTTCCTTTGTTGTGCAAAAGCTTTTAAGTTCAATTAGGTCCCATTTATTTATTTTTGCTTTTATTTTGAATATTCTGGGAGGTGGGTCATAAAGGATCCTGCTGTGACTTATGTTGGAGAGTGTTTTGCCTATGTTCTCCTCTGGAGTTTTATAGTTTGTGGTCTTACATTTAGATCTTTAATCCATATTGTGTTTTTTTTTTTTGTGTGTGTGTGTATGCTGTTAGTGTTCTAGTGTCATTCTTTTACAAGTGGTTGACCAGTTTTCCCAGCACTACTTGTTAAAGAGGTTGTCTTTTTTTCCCATTGTATATCCTTGTCTTCTTTGTTGAAGATAAGGTGTCCATAGGTACATTGATTTATCTCTCGGCTTTCTATTCTGTTCCATTGATCTATATTTCTGTCTTTGTGCCAGTACCATACTGTCTTGATGACTGTGGCTTTGTAGTAGAGTCTGAAGACAGTCAGCTTGATTCCTCCAGTTCCATTCTTCTTTCTCAAGATTGCTTTGGCTATTCGAGGTTTTTTGTATTTCCATACAAATTGTGAAATTATTTGTTCTGGTTCTGTGAAAAATACCATTGGTAGCTTGATAGGATTGCATTGAATTTATATATTGCTTTGGTTAGTATAGTCATTTTCACATTATTGATTCTTCCAATCCATGAACATGGTATATTTCTTCATCTATTTGTGTCCTCTTTGATTTCTTTCATCAGTGTTTTATAGTTTTCTATATATAGGTCTTTCATTTCTTTAAGTAGATATACTCCTAAGTATTTTATTCTTTTTGTTGCAGTGGTGAATGGTACTGTTTCCTTAATTTCTCTTTCTGTTTTCTCATTGTTAGTGTATAGGAATGCAAAGGATTTCTGTGTGTTAATCCTGTAACTTTACCATATTCATTGATTAGCTCTAGTAATTTTCTGGTAGAGTCTTTAGGGTTCTCTATGTAGAGAATCATGTCATCTGCAAACAGTGAGAGTTTCACTTCTTCTTTTCCTATCTGGATTCCTTTTATTTCTTTTTCTGCTCTGATTGCTGTGACCAACACTTCCAAAACCATGTTGAATAGTAGTGGTGAGAGTGGGCACCCTTGTCTTGTTCCTGACTTTAAGGGAAATGCTTTCAGTTTTTCACCATTGAGGAGAATAATTGCTGTGGATTTGTCATATATAGCTTTTATTATGTTGAAGTTTGTTCCTTCTATTCCCGCTTCTGGAGAGTTTTTATCATAAATAGATGTTGAATTTTGTCAAAGGCTTTTTCTGCATCTATTGAAATAATCATATGGTTTTTATTTTTCAATTTGTTAATGTGGTATATTACATTGATTGAT
Source organism: Hydropotes inermis (assembly GCA_020226075.1). Taxonomy (NCBI): domain Eukaryota; kingdom Metazoa; phylum Chordata; class Mammalia; order Artiodactyla; family Cervidae; genus Hydropotes; species Hydropotes inermis. The sequence goes on from CM035300.1 coordinate 42,069,169, forward strand.
TTGTGGATATTAAAGAATCCTTGCATTCCTGGGATAAAGCTCACTTGGTCATGATGTATGATTTTTTAATATGTTGTTGGATTCTGTTTGCTATAATTTTGTTAAGGATTTTTGCATCTATGTTCATCAGTGATATTGGCCTGTAGTTTTCTATTTTTGTGGCATCTTTGCCTGGCTTTGGAATTAGGGTGATGGTGGGCTCATAGAATGAGTTTGGAAATTTACCTTCTTCTGCAATTTTCTGGAAGAGTCTTAGTAAGATAGGTGTTAGCTCTTCTCTAAATTTTGGTAGAATCAGCTGTGAAGCCATCTAGTCCTGGGCTTTTGTTTGTTGGAAGATTTCTTATTACAGTTTCAATTTCTGTGCTTGTGATGGGTCTGTTAAGATCTTCTGTTTCTTCCTGGTTCAGTTTTGGAAAGTTACACTGTTCTAAGAATTTGTCCATTTCTTCCAAGTTGTCCATTTTATTAGCATAGAGCTGCTGGTAGTAGTCTCTTATGATCCTTTGTATTTCAGTGTTGTATGTTGTGATCTCTCCATTTTCATTTCTAATTTTGTTGATTTGGTTCTTGTCCCTTTGTTTCTTCGTGAGTCTGGCTAACAGTTTGTCAATTTTATTTACCTTTTCAAAAAAACAGCTTTTAGCTTTGTTGAGTTTTGCTATGGTCTCTTTAGTTTCATTTGCATTTATTTCTGCCCTAATTTTTAAGATTTCTTTCCTTATACTAACCCTGGGTTTCTTCATTTCTTCCTTCTCTAGTTGTTTTAGGTGTAGAGTTAGGTTTTTTATTTGACTTTTTCCTTGTTTCTTGAGGTAAGCCTGTATTGCTATGAACCTTCCCCTTAGCACTGCTTTTACAGTGTCCCATAGGTTTTGGGTTGTTGTATTTTCATTTTCATACGTTTCTATGCATATTTTGATTTCTTCTATGATTTGTTTGTTATTCAGAAGCGTGTTATTTAGCCTCTATATGTTGGAATTTTTAATATTTTTTCCCTCTAATTGAGATCTAATCTTACTCTATTGTGGTCAGAAAAGATGAGTGGAATGATTTCAATTGTTTTGAATTTACCAAGGCTAGATTTATGGCCCAGGATGTGATCTATTCTGGAGAAGGTTCCATGTGCACTTGAGAAAAAGGTGAAATGGATTGTTTGAGGGTGAAACGTCCTATAGATATCAGTTAAGCCTAGCTGGACCATTGTGTCATTTAAAGTTTGTGTTTCCTTGTTAATTTTCTGTTTAGTTGATCTATCCACAGGTGTGAGTGGGGTATTAAAGTCTCCCACTCTAATTGTGTTATTGTTAATTTCCCCTTTCATTCTTGTTTGCATTTGCCTTACATATTGTCGTGCTCCTATGTTGGATGCATATATATTTATAATTGTTATATCTTCTTCTTTGATCATAATGTAGTGTCCTTCTTTATTTCTTTCCACAGCCTTTATTTTAAAGTCTATTTTATCTGATATGAGCATTGCATCTCCTGCTTTCTTTTGGTCTCTGTTTGCATGAAATATTTTTGTTTCCAGCCCTTCACTTTCAGTCTGTATGTATCCCTTCTTTTGAGGTGGGTCTTTTGTAGACAGCATATATAGGGGTCTTGCTTTTGTATCCATTCAGCCAGTCTTTGTCTTTTGGTTGGGGCATTCAACCCATTTACATTTAAGGTAATTATTGATAAGAATGGTCTCGTTGCCATTTGCTTTGTTGATTTGGGTTCGCGTTCATACAGCTTTTCTGTGTTTCCTGTCTAGAGAAGATGCTTTAGCATTTGTTGAAGAGCTAGTTTGGTGGTGCTGAATTCTCTCAGGTTTTGCTTGTCTGTAAAGCTTTTGAATTCTCCTTCATATCTGAATGAGATCCTTGCTGGGTACAGTAATCTGGGTTGTAGGTTATTCTCTTTCATTACTCTAAGTATGTCCTGCCATTCCCTTCTGGCCTGAAGGGTTTCTATTGATAGATCAGCTGTTATCCTTATGGGAATCCCCTTCTGTGTTATTAGTTGTTTTTCCCTTGCTGCTTTTAATATTTGTTCTTTGTGCTTGTTCTTTGTTAATTTGATTAATATGTGTCTTAGGGTGTTTTGCCTTGGGTTTATCCTGTTTGGGACTCTCTGGGTTTCTTGGACTTGTGTGACTATTTCCTTCCTCATTTCAGGGAAGTTTTCAACTATTATCTCCTTGAGTAGTTTCTCATGACCTTTTTTTTTTTTTTTTTTTGTCTTCTTCTTCAGGGACTCCTATGATTCGAATGTTGGGGCGTTTCACATTGTCCCAGAGGTCCCTGAGGTTGTCCTCATTTCTTTTGATTCTTTTTTGTTTTTCCTCTCTGCTTAATTTGTTTCCACCATTCTATCTTCTACCTCACTTATCCTATCTTCTGCCTCCATTATTCTACTGTCCATTCCCTCCAGAGTGTTTTTGATCTCATTTATTGCATTATTCATTATTAATTGACTCTTTTTAAAATTTCTTCTAGGTCCTTGTTAAACGTTTCTTGCATCTTCTCAATCCTTGTCTGCAGGCTATTTATCTGTAACTCCATTTTTTTTTAAAAAGATTTTGGATCATTTTTATTATCATTATTCTAAATTCTTTTTCATGTAGAACCCCTATTTCCTCCTCTTTTGTTTGGCTTTGTGGGCATTTCTCATGTTCCTTGACCTGCTGAGTATTTCTCTGCCTTTTCATCTTATTTAGATTGCTGTGTTTGGGCTGGCCTTTCTGTATTTTGGTAGTTTGTGGATCCTCTTTATTGTGGAGGTTCCTCCCAGTGGGTGGGGTTGGACGATTGGCTTGTCAAGGTTTCTTGGTTAGGGAAGCTTGTGTCAGTGTTCTGTTGGGTGGTACTGGATTTCTTCTCTCTGGAGTATAATGGAGTGTCCAGTAGTGAGTTTTGAGATTCTGTGGGTTTAGTGTGACTTTGGGCAGCCTGTATATTGACCCTCAGGGTTATGTTCCAGCGTTGCTGGAGATTTTACATGGTATGTCTTTCTCTGGAACTTATTGGCTCTTTGGTGGTGGTTGGTTTCAGTGTAGCTATGGAGGCTTTTGGATGATCTATTATTAATTAATGTTCCCTGTAGTCAGGAGTTTTCTGATGTTCTCAGATTTTGGGCTTATGCCTCCTGCTTCTGGTTTTCAGTCTTATTCTTCCAGTAGCCTCAAGACTTCTCCATCCATACAGCACTGATAATAAAACTTCTAGGTTAATGGTGAAAAGATTCTCCACAGTGAGGGACACCCAGAGAGGTTCACAGTGTTACATGAAGAAGAGAGGGAGGAAGGAGATAGAGGTTAGCAGGAGGAGAAAAAGGGGAAATTAAGAGGAGAGAGACAGATATACACAGTACTCTCTTCCCTAAGTGTCCTCTGCAGCCCAGAATACCCACAGAGATTCACAGAATTGGGTTGAGAAGAAAAGGGGGAGGAGGAAATAGAGGTGACCTGGGGGAGAAAAAGGAGAGTCAAAAGAGGGAGAGAGAGTAATGAAGCCAGTAATCACACTCCTGGGTAAAACTGGGTACTGAAGATTGGATTCTTAAATGTACAAAATTATTATCGAATACTAAAAACAAAGATTAAAAATCTAGAGGTTAGATTCTTAAAAATACAATATTAAAAAAACCACAAACTATGTAAGAAATATATATGAAATTCGCTTTAAAAATAGGTTCCTTTTTTTTGCAAGGTAGTCTTGGGTTATAAAAATGAAAATTAAAGGAGTAATAAAGGACTTAAAAAAAGAAAAATGTTTTTAATTAAAAAAATAGTAATAGTAAAAATATATCTAGGAATTACTCTGGAGCTGTTGAGGGCAGTGTGGGTTCAGTTCAGTTTCAGATAATTCCTTGTTCCACCTTACACTTCTCAATATCTATAGGCCCCTTCCAGTATAGTCAGTGTTAAGTACAGGGATTTTAATCTGTTGCACCTTTCACTTCTAAGGTGGTTCCCTTTGTTTATGTGGCTTCTGTTTGCAGGTCTCTTTGGTGTCCAATTTCCGCCCTGACACAAGTGGGCAGAGGCGGTCTCTTGCTTAGGTTCCCTTGTTCAGTCGTGCTGTGGGGAGGGAGGGGCACTGCAGACAAATGTCACTGGCCTGTGTGGGGAGCACTTGCAGTGTTCCAGCCACACTGGGTTTGTCCCCACTCACAGCATGTGTGCCACACTGCTAAGGCTCCAGGCTGCTCTACAGGGAGTGGGCCATGTGTTGCATGCACTCCCCAGGCCTAAGCCACTTAGGTTCAGGTTCTGGGGTACTCCACAAAGGTGCAGACTCAGTTGGGCCTGCATTTTGTATCTTCCCCAGTCCGAGCAGCTCAGGCCACCAGGAGCTTGACGAGCACACTCTCTTCAGGTGCAGCGTGACTTCTCCCCTCCCTGTCCCCGCCTCAGTTTCCAGGCATGCTGGTCCAGTGTGTCTTGTGTCTCTTCTGGGGAGCTGATCTCTGGCTGCGACCCTCCCAGCAGATGTCAACCATCCAGAATCTCAGGAAGTCTTTGGTTAGAAACTGGAAGCCTGTTGGCAGTTTGGTAGGGGATGCCCTCTCTGGGGCTGAGTTTGCCCCTTTCCGGCTCTGGCTGGCGCCCACCTACCCCCTGCCTCTGGCAGAGGAGGGGCCAGTCCGCAGCTGGCTCACTCTTCTTTGTTATTGCTCAGTCCTTTGCTCTGCAAATGGGCCAGCTGTGCCTTAGGTTGGGGCTTTTCGTGGGTTAATTCTCTCTCTCTCTCTCTTGTTATCCCACAGTTTAGGTTGCTATCTCATGTTAGCTCCCTCAGACTGCTCTCAGGGCTTTCAGGCCCAGTCCTTACCCTAAGCAATGCTGCCCGCTTCTATCCATTCAGCCCCTGCTTGCTAGTGATGGATGTGAGTGTCTGGGGTACTTTTCTGCTGGGAGTTGCCTTTAGGCATGTAATCTGTGGGCTTTATTTATTTATTTTTCCTCCCAGTTAGGTTGCTCTCTGAGATTTGAAAACTTCCCCTGGACCCGCTGGTGAGAGGGTTTCCTGGTGTTTGGAAACTTCCTCTATTAAGACTCCCTTCCTGGAACTGATTTCCATCCCTAACTCTTTTGTCTCTCTTTTTATCTTTTATATTCTGTCTTACCTCCTTTCGAAGACAATGGGCTGCTTTTCTGGGTGCCTGATGTCCTCTGCCCACATTCAGAATTTGTTTTGTGGAGTTTGCTCAGGGTTCAAATATTCTTTCAATGAATTTGTGGGAGAAAAAGTGGTCTCCCCATCCTATTCCTCTGCCATCTTAGCTCCTCACAGTCTCCAATCGAGCTTAATCAAGAAGACTCCTCTCTAGTTGCAGTGTGGGTCAATTCTCTAGTTGTGGTGGGGGTATCCTCTCTAGGTGCATTGGTCAGGGGTTTTCCTCAATAGTTGCAATGTGTTGGGGGCGGGCCTTCTCCAGACATGGTGTGTGGTCTCCTCTGTAGTTGTGGCAAGCTGTACTTCTCTAATTGTGCCATGGGTGTCTCCTCTCTTGTAGAGATGTGTGCCTGGCTCCTCTCTTGTGGTGGTGTGGTGCTCCTGTCTCATTGTGTTCAGATCTTATCTCAATTTGCTGTGACAGTTCCTTTTGATATGAGGCAGGGGACTCGGGGCTCCTCTTAAGTTCTGGTGTTGCCTCCTTTCGAGTTGCAGCTGGGGGCTCAGGATTTTTTGAGTTGTGTCTGGGCATTCGGGGCTCCTCTTGAGTTACTTCAGTGGACTCATCTCTATTTGTGGTAGAGTGACTCCTTTTTAGGTGCAATGTCCTGGGGGCTCGCCTCTAGATGTGATGATGGGCTTCTCTCCAGCTGTGCCAGAGGAGTGCCTCTTTGTTGCCAGAGGCTCTCCTCATGATGCAGAATAGGCTTCCTCTTCAATTGAGGCAGATTCTCATGGTTCCTCTTTAGTTGTGTTGGCAGTCTTGGGAATCCTCTCGAGTTACATCATGGGGCTTGGGGCTCATCTTGAGTTGCAACAGGGAACTCAGAGTTCCTCTTGATTTGCAGCAGTGGACTCAGGTCTCCTCTTGAATTGCAATAGGAATTCAGTGTTCCTCTTGAGTACAGTGTGGAACTAGCAGTTCCTCTGGAGTTGCCATGGAATGCTCCTCTTGAGTTGAGCTAGGGGACTCAGAGACTCTTTTGAGTCGTGGTGGGAACTCAGGTTTCCTTTCAAGTTTCAGTGCCAGACCCAGGGTTACACTAGAGCCATGGTGGGGAATTCAGTGTGCCTATCGAATTGCAGTGAGGCCTCCTCTAGAGTTGTCTAGGGGCAACTCAACTCTAGCAGGGATGTGTAGGATGGCTCCTGTCTTGTGGCAATGTGTGAGTGGCTACTCTCTAGTTCTGGCATGGATTTTTTTTCTCTAGTTGTGGTCGAGGTCAACTCTGTACTTGTGTTGGGTTTGATGTTTTCTAGTTGTGCTGTACAAGATTCTCTATAGTTGTGGTGTGAGGTTCGTCTCCATTAGCAGTAGACGGACTCCTCTCTCTGTGTGATGTCCAGTGGGCTCATCTTGAGTTGTGATGGAGGACTCCTCTAGAGTTGTGAGCTGTGTCCTCTCTGCTTGGACTGTGGGTAGCTCCACAGGGAAGGTCGTCTCTACTTTTCACATTAGGGGTTCATCACTAATATTAATGGGGTTGCTTCCCTCTAGTTTTGAGGGATTCCAATCAACTTACTTCAGAGAGCTTGTCTCTATTTGCAGCAGAGGGTCTTCTCTCCAGGTGTTATGTCCTGGGTGATTCAACTATTTGTGCCAGGGGAATCTGCTTCAGTTTTGGCAGAGGGGTTCCTCTGTCATTGTTGCCAGGGGCTCCTTTCCTGTTAAAGCATAGGGCTTTTGTCAAATTTCAGTGGGGAACTCAGGGTTCCCCTTGAGTTGTAGCAGATTATTCGGGGTTTCTTTAGAGTTGTGGTGGAACCTCCTCTTGAACTGTAGTGGGGCAGATGGTCTTTAGTAGCAAAATGCAGTCTGGCTCCTGTCTAGGTGCAGCATGGAGCTTCACTCTAGTTGCAGTCGGGGGTCCATTCTTTGTTTGTGGTGGGGCAGCTCCTCTCTAGATCTCCTTTGTAGCCTCCTCTCTATTTGTGGCACAGGTGCTTGTCTTAAGTTGTGGTAGTTGGGCTCCTCTCTAATAGTGGTAGAATGCTCGTCTCAAAATATTCTGGGGGTGGCTCCTCTCCGATTGTGATGTGAAGGGGTTCTTTTCCTAGTAGCACTATGCAGGAGGCTACTGTCTAGTTGTGGCAGTGGGAGTCATCTTTAGTTGTGGCATGGTGGGCTCCACTCTACTCATTGCAGGGGACTTCTAACAGTGATGTGTGAGTATGTTCCTCTCTAGTGGCAATGTTCAGGGGGGCTTATCTCTATTTGTGGAAGAGGTCTCCTCTCTAGTTCCAATGTTGCCCTCCTCTATCATTATGATCCGTGTGGGAATTCCACTCTAATTGTGATGTGCATGGGCACTTTTCTCTAACTGTGATGTGTGGGGAGGGCTTGCATTTACCTGTGGCAGGAGTGTCCACTCTAGTTGTGGTGGTGGTACCACACTCTAGTTTTGATGTACGGTGGGGAGGGGGTTTCCATTTTGGTGGTGTGCTCCTCACTAGTTGTGCCAGAGGGTCAACTATATAGTTGTAGTGTGTACTCAATTCTCTAGTTTTGGTGGTTGGGCTTTTCTATAGTTGTGATGTGCCAGGATAGTCCACCCTAGTGCTGTGCTTGGGGGAGTCCAGTCTAGTTGTGGAGTGGGAACTCCTGTCTTGTTGCATTATGCTGTGCAGCTCTTCTCAAGGTTCAATTTGCTGGCTCATTTCTATTTGTAGATGAGGGGTTACTCTCTAGCAGTGGCATAGAGCCTCCTCTCTAGATGTGGTGTGCGAGATTGCTCCTCTCTAGTTAAAAGGTGCCTGGCCTCCTGCCTACATGTGGTGGGACCCACTCTTGTTTCCATGTGTGGGCTCCTCTCTAATTGTGGTGGGAGACTCCTCTGGATGTGTGTCAGGGGACTTCATGTTCCTGAGTTGTGGTGAAGCATCTACTCTCTAGCTGTGACAAGGATGCACTTCTCTGATGGTGGTAGGAGAATCTACTCAACTTGCAGGAGCAGTTTGTCTCTATTTGCGGTGGAGAGGACCGTTTCTAGGTGTGATGTCCGAGATAATCTCTTTAGTTGTGGTGAGGGACACTCTCCAGTTTTGCCAGGTGGGCTCCTCTGTCATTGTGCCATGGGCTCCTCTGTCATTGTGGCATAGGCCTCCTCTTAATTTCAGGAGGTGACTCAGGACATCTCTCTAGTTGCAGTGGTGCCACTTCTGGTTGTTCTCTGTGGGGAGGGTGTTCTCTATACTTGTGGCATTGGGGGGGGGTTCTCATTTGTTTTCATGGGTTTGCTCCACTGTAGTTGTGAGGAGCTCCTCTCAAGTTACTTCAGGGGTCTCGTCTCTATTTGTGGCAGAGGAGCTCCTCTCTAGGCACAATGTCCCGGAGGGCTCCACTCAAGTTTTGTCAGGGGAATCCTCTCTAATTTTGGCGGGTCCCTCCTCTGTCTTTATCGCCTGGGGCTTCTTCCTTGTGATGGCATAGGGTTCCTGTCGAATTGTGGTGGGGGACTCAGGGTTCCTCTTGAGTTGTGACAGGTAACTTGGGGTTCCTTTAAAGTTGTGGAGGAAATTCCTCAAGCTGTGTGGGGCAGCTCTTCTCTAATAGGGATTATCAGGCTTACTCCTGTTTACTTGTGATATGCTGTAGGCTACTGTATAGACTTCCCTCGTGGTCCAGACAGTAAAGCGTCTGCCTACAATATGGGAGACCCAGGTTCAATGCCTGGGTTGCGAAGATCTCCTGGAGAAGGAAATAGCAACCCACTTCAGTATTCTTGCCTGGAAAATCCCATGGATGGAGGAGCCTGGTAGGCTACAGTCCATGGGGTCGCAAAGAGTCAGCCATAACTGAGCAACTTCACTTTCACTGTATAGTTTCGGCACGTGGCTCCACTTTACTTGCCATGAGGGTCAATGATGCCTTGGTTTCAGTTTGTCAGTAGTTTTGGTTTGCAGACTCCTCTCTAGTTGTGGTGGTCATGGTGGTGGGTGCTCCTCTTTAGTTGTGGTATGAGGGTTCCTGTCTTGTAGTGGTAGAGTGCTCCTCTTGAACTGAGGTAGGGGTAGCTCCTCTCTGCCTGTGATGTGAAGGGGCACTTTTTCCAGTTGTGATGTGAAGCAGCATACTGTCTAGTTAAGACTGAGGGCACCCTCTTTAGTTGTGGCATGTTGAGCTCCTCTATACTCGAGGCAGAGAATTTACATTTAATTGTGATGTGTAAGTGTACCCCTCTCTAGTGGCAAAGTTCAGCGTGGCTAATGTCCCCTTATGGTGGGGTTCTGCTGGGGTTCTGCCCTCTAGTTGTGGTGTGGGACTCCTCTCTTATTATGATGTGAGTGGGAGCTCCTCTCTAGTTGGGGGGACCTTATCTCTGGTTGTGGTATGCAGGCTCCTCTCTAGTTTTGGAGGTTGCATCTTTCTAGTTGTGGCAGGGGGTTCTAAGCTAGTTTCAGGGTACAGCCAGTTCTCAATTTGTGGCTGGGACTCCTCTCTAGTTGTAGTGGGAGGCACCTCTCAATTTGCTGTGGTTGGCTCCTCTCGAGTTTTTATGGGGGACTCATCTGTAATTGTGGGGGCTCCTATATTGCTGTGGCATAGTGCCTCATTTCTACTAGTGGTGTGCTGGTGAGCTCCTCTTAAGTCAGTGGGAAGATCCTCTCTAAGTTTGGTGGTGGACTTCTCTATAGATATAAAATGGTGGCCTGTTTCTAATTGCAGTGCACATGCTCCACTCTAGTTGAGGTGAGGGGCTCTTCTTTTGGAGAAGACAGTGGCACCCCACTCCAGTACTCTTGCCTGGAAAATCCCATGGACAGAGGAGCCTGGTAGGCTGCAATCCATGGGGTCACTAAGAGTCGGACACGACTGAGCAACTTCACTTTCACTTTTCACTTTCATGCATTGGAGAAGGAAATGGCAACCCACTCCAGTGTTCTTGCTTGGAGAATCCCAGGAAGGGGGAGCCTGGTGGACTGCCATCCATGGGGTTGCACAGAGTCAGACACGACTGAAGTGATGCAGCAGCAGCAGCATCTCCTTTAGTTGTGATGTCTGAGGGGACTCCTCTCATTGTGATGTGCAGGTGATCTCCTCTCTAGTTGTGGTGTGGGCTTTGTCTGTATTTGCAGTGGATTGCTTCCTCTCTAGATGGGATGTCCAGAGGGTTCCTCTCTCGTTGTAGACAGTGGCTTCTCTGGACTTGTGTTGGAGGGCTCTTCTAGAGTTTCTGCAGGGTACTCAGGTCTCCTCTTGAGTTGTGGTTGGGCCCTGCTCATGTCATGTGGGGGGCTCCGGGGTGAGGGGCTTTCTCTACTTTTAGTGCTAAGATTTCCTCACTAATTTTGGTGGAGTTGACTCCCTCTAGTTGTGATGGACAGTCAACTCTCTACTTGTGGAGAAGAAGATCCTCTTTAATGGCATGGCAGGCCTTTTCCTCAATAATTGCAGTGTATATATGGCTCTTCTCCATGCAAAGAATGCAGGCTTCTCTGGAGTTGTGGTGGGTGCTTGTGTATTGTTGTGCTGGCAGGCTCCTCTCTAAGTTGATTTCTAGGGGCTCATGTCTAGTTGTGGAGGCCTTTCTCTAGTTGGGATGTTTGGGTTCCTTTCTAGTTGTGGTAAGGTGCAATTTTCTTATTGTGGCAGGGGACAGCAAGCTAGTTGTGGTGTTCAAGGGTCTCTCCAGTTGTGGTGGGGGCATCTCTGTACTTGTTGTGGTGGGCTCCTCTATGTTTGTCTCAGGAGGCACATATCAGTTTGCTGTGTAGGTGTGGGGCTCCTCTAAAACAAGGGAGTGGATTTTATGGAGAGGAAGCATGGGCCTCCTCTCAAGTTTCAGTGGTGGGGGACTCCTCTCTAGCTGTGTTTCGTGACTCCTCTCTTTTTGTGGCATGGAGATTTCTTTCTAGGTTGTAGTGTGCTGGTGAGCTCATCTCAAGTATCAATGGGGGATCCTCTCTAGTTGTGGTGGCGATTATCTCTAGCTGTGGTGTGGCTGCTCATTTCTAGTTGTGGTATGCTGGTGGGCTACTCTCTAGTTGTGGTGGGTGAGCTCCTTTCTAGTTATGGGGAGGGGCTCTTTTGCTGCAATATGAGAGGAGTCCACTCTCATTGCAGTATGCAGGGGCCTCCTTTCTTGTTGTGGTGGGAGAGATCAGCTATATTTGCCACAGAGTGTCTCTTCTCTAGGTATGATGTTTGGGGGCATCCTCTCACATTGTGGCCGGTGGCTTCTCTTGAGTAGGGGTGGAGTCCTCCCTTGAGTTATAACTTTGACTTGGAGCTTCTCCTGCATTGCAGTGGTCCCTTCTCTTAGGTTGTGATGAGGGTCTCTACAATGGGGGTCCTCACTTCTTTCGGCCCTAGGTGTTGCTCACAAATTTTAATGTGGTTGCTCCTCTCTACTTTTGAGGGCCTCGTCTAGAGGTACTTCAGGTGGCTCATCTCTATTGGCTTCAAAGGGACTCCTCTATGTGTGATGTCTTGGTAGACTCCTCTCTACTGGTGGTGGAGGAAACCTCTCCAGTTCTGGTGGGGTCTCCTCTGTCACTGTGGCCACTGGCTCCTCTCCCATTGCAGCAAAAGACTTGGTTCCTGTCTAGTTGCCTTGGGCAGTGGTGTTCCTAGATCTTTGTGGTATGTTTCAGACTCATCTCCAGATGTGATGTACAGCCTACCCTCTGGTTATGGCCCAGGTTCAACACACTATTTGTGGCCAGGGGCTCTCTTTAGTTGCACTTTACTAGGGGTTTCTCTCTGGTTGTGGTGTGGTGGCTCCTCGGAGTTGTTGCAACCATTAATCTAGTTGCTGTTGGCAAGGCGCTCCTTTCTAGTTGTGGTGGGTTTTCCAATCTAGTTTTATCCAGAATGCTCCTCTCTAGTTGCGCTGGGGGTCAGCTCTCTAGTTGGGGTGGGTGTTCAAGTCTACAGTTGTGGTGTGGGTCTGTTGTATTGGGCAGGGATTTTCCTCAACAGTAGCCATGTGGGGTGGGGCACTTTCCCAGGTGTGGTATGTGGGCTCCTCTCTAGTTGTCTCAAGCTGCACTTCTATATTTGTGCTGTGGGTTCTCCTCTCTTGTAGTGATGTGTGCTTCGGCTCCTCTCTTGTGGTGGCATGGTGCTCCTTTCTAGTTGTGCTGAGGTCTTATCTGGATTTTCCATGAGAACTCCTCTTGAGTTGAGGCAGAGGACTCAGAGTTCCTCTCGAGTTCTGGTGGTGCCTCCTCTTGAGTTTCAGTAGGGGGCTCTGGGTCCTTTTGAGTTGTTATGGCGATCTCTGGGTTCCTCTTGAGTTGCAGCAGTGGACCTGGGGATCCTCTTGAGTTGTGGCGCTTACTGATATTCCTCTCAAGTACAGCACACAACTCGGAGATCCTTTTGACTTGTGCAAGGCTTGTCTTGAATTGAGGCAGGGAACTCAGAGCTCCCCTGGAGTTGTGGTGGGTGTCTTTGTGGGGTGGGCAGTCCTCTATACTTTTGGTAGAGGGGTCTCTTCAGTAGTTTTTGGTGGGATTACTACTGTCTAATTTTGAGGGGCTCTTCTCTAGTTACTTCAGTCTACTTAGCTCTATTTGTGGCAGTGGGACTCCTTTTTAGGTGCAATATCCTGGGGGCACCTCTCTAGTTGCAGTGATTGGAACCTCTCCAGCTCTGGTGGGGGAGTGCCTCTTATTTTGTTGCTGGGACCCCCTTTTTGATTTGAACTAGGGCTCCTCTTGAATTGAGGCAGATTCTCACTCTTTATTTGGAGTGGGGGTCTTGGGACCCTTACGGATTGAATCAGGGGGATTGGGGCTTGTCTTGAATTGCAACAGGGAACTCAGGGTTCCTCTTGACTGGCAGCAGCAGAGTCGGACCTCCTCTCGAGTTGAGGTGGGGAACTTGGTGTTCCTATCAAGATGTGGTGGGAAGCTTGGAGTTGCAGCCAGGGACTCAGAGCTCCACTGGAGTTTTGGTGGGAACTCAGGCTTCACTTGTGTTGCAGTGTGGGACCCAGGGTTATACTAGAGCTGTGGTGGGGGATGCAGTGTGCCTCTCCAGTTGTGGTGGGGCTTTCTCTAGAGCTGTCTAGGGGCAGCTCGTCTCTAGCAGGGATGTGCAGGATGGCTTCTGTCTTGCAGCAATGTGTGGGTGGTTACTCACTAGTTCTGGCATGGATTTTTTTCTCTAGTTGAGGTTGGGGCCAACTCTGTGCTTGTGGTGGGTTCAATTTTCTCTAGTTGTGCTGTACAAGATTCTGTATAGTTGTGGTGTGAGGTTTGTCTCTATTATCAGCAGAGGGGCTCCTCTCTATGTGTGATGTCCAGCAGGCTCCTCTCGAATTTTGGTGGAGGGCTCCTCTCTAGTTGTGCGGCTGTGTCCACTCTGCTTGGGGTGTGGGTGGCTCCTTGGAGGAGGTCCTCTCTACTTTTGGTGCTAGGGGTTCCTCACTAATATTAGTGGGGTTGCCTTTCTCTAGTTGTGAGGGATTCCACTCAACTTACTTCAGGGAGCTCGTCTCTATTTGTGACAGAGGGGCTTTTCTTTAGGTGTTATGTCCTGAGTGACTCCACTATTTGTGCCAGGGGAATCTGCTTCAGTTTTGGCAGGGGGGCTCCTCTGTCATTGTGACCAGGGGCTCTTTCCCTGTTACAGCATTGCAGTGGGGAACTCGGGGTTCCCCTAGAGTTGCTGCAGGTTATTCAGGGTTTGTTTAGAGTTGCAATGGAGCCTCCTCTCAAACTGCAGTGGGGCAGATGCTCTCTAGAAGAGAAATGCAGGCTGGCTCCTGTCTAGTTGCTACATGGGGCTCGACTCTAGTTGCAGTGGGGGTCCATTCTTTATTTTTCATGGGGCAGCTTCTCTCTAAATCTCGATTGCAGACTCCTATCTAGTTGTGATGTGGGGCTTGTCTTTAGTTGTGGCAGTTGTGCTCCCCTCTAATTGTGGTAGAGTGCTCTTCTCATAATTGTGCTGGGGGTGGCTCCTCTCTGCTTGTGAAGTGAAAGGATGTTTTTTCTAGTTACAATAGCAGGAGGCTACTGTCTAGTTGTGGCAGTGGGAGTCCTCTTTCTTTGTGGCATGGTTGGCTCCAGTCTACTCATCTCAGGGAGCTTATCTCTAATTGTGATGTGTGGGTGTGCTGCTCTCTAATGATGATGTTCAATGAGGTTAATGTCTATTTGTTCAGGGGGGTTATCTCTAGTTGTGAAAGAAGTGTCCTCTCTAGTTCCAGTGTTGCTCTCCTTTATCATAATGATCCGTGTGGGAGTTGCACTCCATTTTTGACGTGCATGGGCACTTTTCTCTAACTGTGATGTGTGGGGAGGGCTTGTATGTACCTGTGGCAGGGGTGTCCATTTAGTTGTGGTGGTGGTGCTCCACTCTAGTTGTGATATATGGGGGGAGATGGAACCTCTGTAGTTTTATGCAGTGTGCTCTTCACTAGTTGTGGTGTGTAACTTTCTAGTTTGGGTGGTTGGGCTTCTCTCTAGTTGTGATGTGCCAGGGTGGTCCTCCCTAGGTGAGCTATGCCTGGGGAAGTCCTTTTTTTTTTAAATTAAAAAAAAATTTTATTAGTTAGAGGCTAATTACTTTACAATATTGTAGTGGTTTTTGTCATACATTGACATGAATCAGCCATGGATTTACATGTATTCCCTATCCTGATTCCCCCCTCCCACCTCCCTCTCCACCTGATCCCTCTGGATGTTTCAAGAGAACAGCATTGAAACGTATATTATCTAGGGGGAAGTCCTCTTTAGGTGTGGAGTGGGAGCTCCTGTCTTGTTGTGCTGTTCAGCTCTTCTCCAGGTTCAATTTGCTGGCTCATTTCTATTTGCAGTTTGAGCGGCTACTCTCTAATAGTGATGTAATGCCTCCTCTCTGGATATGGTGTGCGAGATTGCTCCCCTCTAGTTGCAGGCTGTGGGACCTCCTTTCTACATGCAGTGTCTGGGTGGGCTCCTCTCTAGTTTTGGTGGGAGACTCCTCTTGATGTGCATCAGGGGAATTCGCATTCCTCTTGAGTTGTGGTAGAGCCTCCATTCGAGCTGTGGTGGGGTGGCTCCTCTCTAGCAGCACTGTGCAGGGTTGCTTCTGTTTAGTTCAGATGTGTGGGTGGCTACACAACCTGTGGCATGGGGCTCCTCTCTAGTTGGTGTGCGGGGTCAGCTGTGTCGGGTGGGCTCTCCAGTTACGGTGTGCAGGCTCCTCTTGAGTTTTGTTGGGGAGCTCTTCTCTAGTTTCGGTGTGTGGTGGGCACCTCTAGAGTTGTGGTGGATTTTTCCTTTCTGACTGTGGTGGGGGTTTCCTCTCTGGTAGCAATGTGCACAGGCACTCTTTCATGATATGCAAGAGCCTACTCTCTAATTTTGGCGTGGCCCCTCCTCTCTAGTTGTGGCATGGGGGCCTCCACTGTAGTTGTGGAAAGAGGCTTCTGTCTAATTGCAATGTGCAGGAATGCTCCTCTCAAGTGTCAGTGTTCAGGGGGCTGCTCTCTAGTTGCAGCATAGGGTCTACTGTCTAGCTCTGGCAAGGATGTGGCTCTCTGATGGTGATAGGAGAATCTACTCAACATGCACGAGGGGTTCATCTCTATTTGAGGTGGAGGGGATCCTTTCTATGTGTAATGTCCAGGATCACCTCTCTAGTTGTGGTTTGGGGACACTCTCCAGTTTTGCTGGATGAGCTCCTCTCATGGGCTTCTCTTGAGTTGTGGCATAGGCCTCCTCTCAAGTTCAGGAGGGGCATCTCTCTAGTTGTGATGGTGCCACCTCTGGGGGTTCTCTGTGGGGAGGGTGTTCTCTCTACTTGTGGCATTGGGGGCTCCTCATTACTGTTCAGGTTATTGCTCCACTGTAGTTGTGAGGGGCTCATCTTGATTTACTTCTGGCGCCTTGTCTCTATTTGCAGCAGAGGGGCTCCTCTCTAGGCACAACGTGCCAGAGGACTCATCTCTAGTTCTGACCAGGGAATCCTGTCCAGTTTTGATGGGAGCTCCTCTGTCTTTTTCGCTGAAGTCTCCTTCCTTGTGACAGCATTGGGCTCCTGTCAAGATGCATTGGGTGACCGGGGATCCCCTCGAGTTTCCACAGGTGACTTGGTGTTACTTTACAGTTGTGGTGGGGCCTTTTCTTGAGCTGTGTGGTGCAGCTCCTCTCTAGGAGTGATTAGCAGGCTGGCTCCTGTGTAGTTGTGATGTTCAGTGGGCTGCTGTGTTGTTAAGGCATGATCCACTCTAATTGCAGTGGGGTTAGACTGACGGCTCCCCCACAGCCCCGCTCCTCTGTTGTGGTTTGCAGACTCCTCTCTGGTTGTGGTGGGGGCACTCTTTTTCAGTTGTGGTATGGGGGTTCCTCTCTAGTTGTGGTAGAATTCTCCTCTAAACTGTGGTTGGGGTGGTTTCTCTCTGCTTGTCATGTAAAAGGGCACATTTTCCAGTTGTGAAGTGGAGAACACACGCTAGCCGTGGCAGGGGACATCCTCATTAGTTGTGGCATGTTGGGCTACTCTCTACTCATCGCAGGGGGATTATATTTAACTCTGATATGTGGGTGTGCTCAGCTCTAGTGGTGATGTTCAGCGAGGTTAATGTCTATTTGTGGTGGCGTTCTCCCCTCAAGTTGTAGTGTTTGGCTCTGCTCTTCTTCCAATCTGATTGGAAGCTCCTCTCTATTTTCAGGGGCCTTTTCCCTAGTTGTGGTTTGCAGGTTCATCTTTAGTTGTGAATGGGTGCTCCTTTACAGCTGTGGCAGGGGCTCTAAGCTTGTTACAGGGCACACAGTGCTCTTAATTTCCGGGTCTCCTTTCTAGTTGTAGTAGGAGGCACCTCTCGAGTTACTGCATGGGACATCTCTCAAGTGTCATTGCGGGGCTCCTCTAGAGTGCTGCAGGTACTCAGGCCTCCTCTTGAGTTGCTGTTGTGCCTGCTATCACGTTTGTCATGTGGGGGCTCCATGGTGATGGGTCTTCTCTACTTGTAGCACTAGGGTTTCCTCACTAATTTGAGGGTTGAACTTCTCTCTTTGTGATGGGTGGTCATCTCTCTAGTTGTGGTGAAGAAGTTCCTTTCTAGTTGTGTTGGCAGAGCTTTTCCTCAATAGTTTCAGTTTGTATGGGACTCTCCTCCACATGCAGAATTCAGGCTCCTCTGGAGTTGTGGTGGGAGGCTTGTGTATTGTTGTGCCAGCGGGCTCCTCTCTAAGTCAAATTCCAGGGACCCCTGTCTAGTTGTGGGGAACTTCTCTCTAGTTGTGATGTGCAGACTCCACTCTAGTTGTGGCAGGGTGCAAGTTTCTTGTTGTGGCAGGGACTCCATGCTAGTTTTCGTCTTCACAGGAATCTCCATTTGTGTAGTGGGTATCTCTGTACTTGAGGTAGTGGCCTCCTCTCTATTTATCTCAGAAGGCACATATCAATTTCCTGTGGGGGTTCGGGCTCCTCTAAAAAGAGACAACAGACCTGTTGAGATGAAGCAGGGGGCTCCTCTTGAATTTCAGTGGGGGTCTCTAGTTGTTCTTGAGGACTCTTCTCTACATGTGGCATGGGTGTTTCTTTCCAGTTGCAGTGCACTGGTGAGCTCCTCTCCAGTAACAGTGGGGGCTCCTCTCTAGCTGTCATTGGCAATTATCTCTGGCTGTGGTGTGCCTGCTCCTTTCCAGTTGTGGTTTTCTGGTGGGTTACTCTTTAGTTGTGGTGTGTGGTCTCTTTTCTAGTTATGGTAAGGGGCTCTTTATTTGCAATATCTGTGGGGAGTTCTCTCTCATTGTGATGTGCAGGGGCCTCCTTTCTTGTTATGGTGGTGAGGCTCATCTTTATTTTCCACAGAGTGACTTCTCTCTACATATAACATCTGGGGGCCTCCTGTTGCATTGTGGCTGGTGGCTTCACTTGAGAATCAGTGGTGTCCTCCTCTTGACTTGTGGCACTGGCCTTGGGGCTCCTCTCAAGTTGTAGTGGGCCCTCGTCTAAGGTTGTGATATGGGGATCTGAAGGGGGTCCTCTCTTCTTTTGGCACTAGATGTTCCCACAGATTTTAGCATGGTTGTTCCTCTCTACTTGTGAGGGCCTCCTCATGTCTCCCCCTCATGGAAGGGGGCATGTCTCCATGTGTGGCAGAGGTGCTCCTTTCTATGTGTGGTATCTTGTGGACTCCTCTCTGTGTGTGGTGGGGGAAACCTCTCCAGTTTTGGTGGGGGGTTCCTCAGTCATTCTGGCCATTGGCTCCTCTCGTGTTGCAGCAGAGGGCTTCTTGGTTCCTCTCTAGTTGCATTGGGCAATGGTGTTCCTCAGTCATTGTGGTTTGTAGGGAACTCTTTTCAAGATGCAGCTTGCAAGTGCCTCTCATGGTGTGGCATGTGGTCAACACACTAGTTGTGGTCAGGGGCTCTCAACCCCTAGTTGCACTGTACTAGGGGTTTCTCTCTAGTTGTGGTGTGGTAGTTCCTTCGAGTTGTTGCAGTCATTACCCTATTTGCTGAGGGCAAGAGCCTCCTTTGTAGTTGTGGTGGGGTTTGCCATCTTGTTTTATCCAGAAGTCTCCTCTCTATCCGCAGTGGGGGTCAACACTCTTGTTGTGGTGGGTGGTCCAGTCTCTAGTTGTGGTGGTGGTCTTCTCTCTAGTTCCATTGTGCAGGTGATTTCCTCAATAGTTGCAATGTGTGGTGGGGCTCCTGTCCAGGTGTGGTGTGTGGGCTCCTCTCTAGTTATGGCAAGGTGATCTTCTTTAATTGTGCTGTGGGTGCTCCTCTCTTGTAGTGATGTGTGCCTGGGTTCCTCCCTTGTGGCATGGTGCTACTCTTTAGTGTGCTGAGGTCTTATCCTCAATTTACTGTGAGAGAGCCTCTTGAGCTGAGGAAGGGACCTCAGAGCTCCACTCGAGTTCTGGTGGTGCCGCCTTTTGAGTTGCAACAGGGTCCATGGCTATCTTTTGAGTTGTGGCAGGGAACTCAGGCTTTTTGTCTAGTTCCAGCAGTGGACTCGGGGCTGCTCTTGATTTGCGGTGGGTACTCAGTGTTCCTTTCATGTACAGTGTGGAACTAGGAGTTCCTCTTGAATTGCCATGGAGGCTCCTCTTCAGGTGAGATAGGGGACACAAAGGTCCTCTCCAGTTGCAGTGATACCACCTCTTGTGTTTTGGTGGGTGGTTTCTGTGGGGTGGGGCACCATCTCTAATTTTAGCACTGGGCAATCCTCACTAGTTTTTCTTGGGATTGCTCCTCCATAATTGTGAAGGTATCCTCTCAAGCTACTTCAGTGGGCTCATCTCTATTTGTGGCAGAGTGACTCCTTTTAAGGTGCAATGTCCTGGGGACACCTCTCTAGTTGTGGTGAGGGCATCCTTTCCAGCTCTGGCAGGGGAGTGCCTCTGTCTTTGTTGTTGGGGGTTCTCAGTGTGATGCAGAATAGGGCTCCTCTTGAATTTAGGCGAATTCTCATGGTTCCTCTTGAGTTGCAACAGGGATTCGGGCCTCCTCTCGAGTTGCAGCAGGGAACCCGGGGTTCCTCTCGAGTTGGGGGCATACTAAGGGTTTCTCTCGACTTGTGGTGGGGCCTCCTCTCGATTTGTCTTTGGCTAACTCATCTCTAGTAGGCATGTGCAGGGGGCTCATGACTTGTGGCAACGTCGGTTGGCTACTCACTAGTTTTGGCCTGGGACTTCTCTGTCATTGTGGTCGGGGTCAACTCTGTAGTTGTGGCTTCGATTTCCTCTGGTTGTGGTGTGCAAGCTCCTCTCTCTTTGTGGTGTGAGGTTCATCTGTATTAGCAGCAGAGGGGCTCATCTCTCTTTGGGATGTCCAGCATATTCCTATTGAGTTGCAGAGTTGTCTTCTCTGGTGGGAGTGTGGGTGCCTCCACAGGGGAGGTCCTCTCTACTTTTGGTGCTAGGGGTTCCTCACTAACATTAGTGGGATTGCTGCTCTCTAGTTGTGAGGGACTCCACTCGACTTACTTCATGGGGCTCGTCTCTATTCAGGGCAGAAGGGTCTTCTCTCTAAGTCCTGTGGGACTCCACTCTAGTTTTTCTGGGGGAATCCACTTCAGTTTTGGGTGGGGAGCCCCTCTGTCATTTTGGGCAGTGTCTCCTTTTCTTGTTACAGCTAAGTGCTTCTGTCAAATTGCAGCAGGAAACTCCTGGTGTCTCTTGAGTTACCACAGGTGACTTGGGCTTCCTTGAGAGTTGTGGTGGGTCCTCCAGTCGAGCTTCAGTGGGCCAGATCCTCTCTAGTAGTGATGTGCAGGCTGATCCCTACCTAGTTGCAATGTGCAGGCGGCTACTGTCTAGTTGTGGCATGGGGTTTTAGTCAAGTTGCAGCGGGTGTGCACTCTTTATTTGTGGTGGGTCAGCTCCTCTCTAGTTGTTGTTTGCAGACTCCTCTCTAGTTGTGGCAGGGGAGGCTCCTCTTTAGTTGTGGTAGCTAGGATCCTCTCTAGTTGCAGTAGAGTATTCTTCTCAAATTGTGATGAGGGTGGCTCCTCTCTGATTGTGATGTGAAGAGGCCCTTGTTCTTGTTGTAATTTACAGGAGGCTACTCTATAGTTGTGTCAGAAGGAGTCCTTTTTAGTTGCAGCATGGTGGGCGCCTCTTGAGTTGTGTTAATGGGGCTCTTCTCTAGTTATGGTGTGCAGAGGTCACCTCTAGAATTGGGGTAGAATTTTCCTTTCAAAATATGGAGAGGATTTACTCTCTGGTAGCAATGTGCACAGGCACTCTTTCTAGTTGTGATATCTGTGAGCCTACTCTCTAATTATCACATGGCCCCTCCTCTTTAGTTTTGGAATGGGATCCTCCTCTCTAGTTTTGAAATGAGGCATCTGTCTAATTGTGATGTGCAGGAATGCTCCTCTCAATTGTCAATGTTCGGGGGGCTCCTCTCTAGTTGCATGTGACTTCTACTCTCTAGTTGTGTTGAGGTTATTCCTCTCTGTTAGTGGTAGGGGATTCTATATGACTTACAGCAGAGGCTCATCTCTATTTGCAGTGGAGGGGGCCCTCTCTAGGTGCAATGTCCTGGGTGTTCTCTCCAGTTGTGGTGGGACAATCTCTAGTTTTGGTGGGTGGGTTCTTCTCTCATTGTGGCCATAGGTTTCCCTTGAGTTTTGGCATAGGTCTTCCCTCAAGTTCAGGTGGGGACTTGGGGCTCCTATCTAATTGCAGTGATGCAACCTCTGGGGGTTCTCTGTGGGGAGAGTGTTATCTGTACTTGTGGCATTGAGGGTTCCTTTCTCATTTTCATAGGGTTGCTCCACTCTAGTGGTGAGAGGCTCATCTCGAGTTATGTCAGGGTCCACATCTCTATTTGTGGCAGAGGGTCACTTCTCTAGGCACAATGTGCCAGAGGGCTCCTCTCTAATTTTGGCAGGGGAATCATTTCCATTTTTGGTGGGGGAATCCTCTGTTTGTCTCCAGGGGCTCCTTCTTTGTGATTATATAGGGCTCCTGTAAAGTTATGGTGGAGGACTCAGGGTTCCTCTCGAGTTGGGACAGATGACTTTGGGTTCCTTTAGAGTTGTGATTGGGCCTCCTCTCGAGCTGCATGGGCAGCTCCTCTCTAGTAGCGGTTAGCAGCTGGCTCCTGTCATTGTTATTTGTGGTATGCTACTGTATATTTACTCATTGGGCTCCACTCTAGTTGCAGTGGGTTCAACTGACATTTTTGTTTCAGCTTCTCTCTAGTTGTGGTTTGCAGACTCCTCTCTAATTGTGGCAGGGGTGGTGGTCTACTCTTTAGAAGTGGTATGGGGCTTCCTCTCCTGTTGTGGTAGAGTGCTCCTCTCAAGTTGGGGTGGGTTTGGCTCCTCTTGGAAAGCCTCTTGAGTTGCATCAGGGGGCTTGGGATTCTTCTTGAGTTGCTCTGGGTAACTCAGGATTTCTCTCGACTTGCAGCAGAGGAGAAGGGCCTCCTCTCGAGTTGTAGCAGGAATCTCAGGGTTTATCTTGAGTTGTGGAGGGAAACTTGGGATTCCTCTCAAGTTGCAATAGGGGCCTCAGAGCTCCTCTCAAGATGCAATGGGAACTCATTGTTCCTCTTGAATTGCAGCGTGGGTCTCAGGGTTCCACTCGAACTGTGGTGGGGAACCTGGGGTTCCTCTTGAGTTTGAGAGGGATACTCAGGGTCCATTTCAACTTGTGGTGGGGCCTCCTCTTGAGTGGTCTTGGGGCGACTTGTCTCTAGCAGGGATGTGCAGGGTGGCTCCTGTCTTGTTGCAATGTCAAGTGGCTACTCACTAGTTTTGGCATGGAACTTCTCTATCATTGTGCTCGGGGTCAACTCTGTAGTTGTGGTGGGTTTGATTCTCTTTAGTGTGCAAGCTTCTTTCTACTTGTGGTGTTAGGCTCATCTTTAATAGCAGCAGAGTAACTCTTCTCTATGTGTGATGTCCAGCAGGCTCCTCTTGACTTGTGGTGGAGGCCTCCTGTTGAGTTGTGGGGGTGTGTCCTCTCTGGTCGGGATGTGGGTGGCTCCACAGGGGAGGTCCTCTCCACCTTTGGTGCTAGGGGTTCCTCAGTAATTTTGTTGGGGTTGACCATCTCTCATTGTGATGGGTAGTCAACTCTGTAGTTCTATTGAGGGTGCTTCTCTCTTGCTGCCTTAGAAGGGACTTTTCCTCAATAGGTGGAATGTCTATGTGGCTCTTCTCCACATGAGGAATGTAGCCTCGTCTGGAGTTGTGGTGGGGTGCTTGTCTGTTGTTGTGCTGGCAGGCTCCTCTCTAAGTCGATTTCCAGGGGCTCCTGGCTAATTGTGGTTAACTTCTCTCTAGTTGTGATATGCACACTCCTCTCTAATTGTGGCAGGGTGCAACTTATTGTTGTGGCAGGAGACTCCAAGCTAATTGTGTTCATGAGGCTCTCGAGTTGTGGTGAGGGCATCTCTGTACTTGAGATTGTGGGCTCCTCTTTATTTGTCTCAGGAAACATATATCAATATACTGCAAGAGCTTATGACTCCTTTAAAAGGGAGCAGCAGATCCTGTCGAGATGAATCAAGGGCTCCTCTCGAGTTTCAGTGAGGGGCTCCTCCCTAGTTGTGGTGGGTTTTCCAACCTAGTTTTATCAAGAAGACTCCTCTGTATTTGCAGTGGGGTTCAACTCTTTAGTTGTGGTGGGTAGTCAAGTCTCTAGTTGTGGTGGGGGTCTGCTTTCTATTGGCAATGACCAGGGGTTTTCCTCAATATTTGCAATGTGCATTGGGGTTCTTCTCCAGATGTGGTGTGTGGGCTCCTCACCAGATGTGGCGAGCTACACTTCACTAATTGCACTGTGGGTGCCCCTCTCTTGTAGTGATATGACCTGGGCCCCTCTCTCATGATGGTGTGGTGCTCCTCTCTAGTTGTTCTGAGGTCTTATCTCGATTTGCCGTGAGACCTCCTCTGGAGTTGCGGAAGGGGATTCGGAGCTCCTCTTGAGTTCTGGTGCTGCTTCCTCTCGAGTTGCAGCAGCCGGCTCGGCGTCCTTCTGAATTGTGGCAGGGAACTCAGGGTTCTTCAAGAGTTTCAGCAGTGGACTGAGGGCTCCACTGAGTTGTGGATTGTACTAGGTGTTCTTCTTGAGTACAGAGGAACTAGAAGTTCCTCTCCAGTTGCCATGGAAAGCCCCTCTTTAGTTGAGTCACGGGACTCAGAGCTTCTCTCAAGTTGTGGTGATGCTTCCTTCCAACTTGTGGTGGGTTGTCTCCATGGGGTGGGGCCTCCTCTCTACTTCTGGCACTGAGTCTCCTCACTAGTTTTTCATGGGATTGCTCCTCTCTAATTTTGCGGAGTATCCTTTTTTGAAGTATCCTCTCGAGATACTTCAGTGGGCTTATCTCTATTTGTGGTTGAGTGACTCCTTTTTAGGTGTGATGTCCTGGGGACCCCACTCTCGTGGTGAGGGGATCCTCTCCTACTGGTGGAGGAGTCCCTCTGTCTTTGTGTCTGGGAGCTGTCCTCGTGGTGGGGAATAGGGCTCCTCTTCAGTTGAGCTGGATTCTCATAGTTGCTCTTGAACTGCAGTGGTGGTCTTGGGAACCTTCTCAAGGTACCTCAGGGGGCTTGGTGCTCATCTTGAGTTCCAATGGGGAACATGGGGTTCTTCTTGAGTAGCAGCAGGGGAGTTGGGCCTCCTCTTGAGGTGAGGTGGGAAACTCAGGTTTCCTCTTGAGTTGCACTGAAGAACTTGGGGTTCCTCTAGAGGTGCAGCACGGGACTCAGGGTGCCCCTTGCACTGCGGCAAGGAACTCGTGTTTCCTCTTGAGTTGGACGTTACTCATCTATATTTACTGCATAATGACTCCTCTCCTGATGTGATGTCTGTGCACATACTCTCACATTGTCGCCGGTGGCTTCTATTAAGTGGCAGAGTCCTCCTCCTGAGTTGTGGCTGTGGACTTGGGGCTCCTCTCGGTTTTCAGTGGTCCCTCCTCCTAAGTCGAGATGGGGCAGGGGCTCTGCAGAGGGTTCTTCTCTTCTTTTGGCACTAGGTATTCCTCACAATTTTTATCGTGGTTGCTCCTTTCAACTTATGAGGGCCCCCTCTCAAGTTAATTCAAGGTTCTCCTCTCTATTTGCTATAGAGAGGATTCTTTCTATGTGTGATGTCTTGGTGGACACCTCCACTTGTGGTGGGGGAAACCTCGCTAGTTTTGGTGAGCATCTCCTCTGTCACTGTAGCCAGTGGTTCCTCTCGTGTTGCAACAAAGGACTTGGTTGTTCCTCTCTAGTTGTGTTAGGGAGTGGTGGTCTTCAATCTTTGTGGTATGTGGGGGACTCTTGTCCAGATATGGGGTTCTGGCTCCTCTCTCATTGTGGAGCATATTCAACACCCTAGTTGTGGCCTGGGGCTCTCTCTAGTTGCATTATACTAGGGGTTTCCTCTGTTTGTGGTGTGGTGGCTCCTTTGAGTTGTTGCAGTTGTTACTCTGCTGTGGGCAAGGGGAAACTCTCTAGTTGTGGTGGGGTTTCCAATCTAGTTTTATCCAGAAGGTTCCTCTCTAGTTGAAATGGGGGTCCACTGTCTGGTCGTGGTGGTGAGTCTCCTCTCTAGTTGAACTGGGCAGGGGTTTTCCTCAATAGTTGCAATGTGAGGTGGGGCTGTTCTCCAAGTGTGGTATGTGGGCTCCTCTCAAGTTGTGGTGAGCTGAACTTCTCTAATTGTGCCATGGGAACTCCTCTCTTGTAGTAATGTGTCCTGAGTCCCTCTCTTGTAGTGGCATGGTGCTCCTCTAGTTTTGCTGATGTCTTGTCTCAGTTTTCCATGAGAGCTCCTCTTGAGTTGAGAGAGGGGAGTCAGAGCTCTTCTCATGTTTTGGTGGTGCCTCCTGTCAAAATGCAGCAGGGTGCTTGGGGCCCTTTTGAGTTATGGTGGGCTAACTTGGGGTTCCTCTCCAGTTGCACATGGGAAGCCAGGCCTCCTCTTTCGTTGAGGCAGCCAACTCAGTGTTCCCCTCAAGTTGCAGTGGGTAACTGGAGGTTCCTCTCAAGTGGCAACAGGGTACCTAGGGCTCCAGTTGTGTTACAGCTGGGAAAATGGGTTTCTTCTTGAGTTGCAGAGAGAAATTTGAGGTCCTTCTCCAGTTGCAGCAGAGTACTCACAACTCCTCTTGAGTTGTGGTGGAAACTCAGGGTTCCTCTCAAGTTTCAATACATGTCTCAGGGTTCCACTCAAACCGTGGTGGGGAACTCGAGGTTCCGCTCTGGTTGGAGGTTACTCAGGGATCCTCCTGAGTTGCAGGGGAGCCTCCTCATGAGTTGTCTTGGGTAGACTCTTCTCTAGCATGGATGTGCAGTTTGGCTCCTCTCTTGTTGTAGTTTCCCAGTGTCTACTCACTTGTTTTGGCATGGGTCTTTACTCTAGTTGTGGTTGGGGTCAACTCTGTAGTTGTGGCAGGTTTGATTCTCTCTAATTGTGATGTGCAAGCTCCTCTCTAGTTGTGGTTAGGGATTATCTCTAGCTATGGTGTGGCTTCTCTTTTCTAGTTGTGGTGTGCTAGTGACCTGCTCTCTAGTTGTGATGTGCAGGCTCCTTTCTAGTTTATGGTGAGGGGCTCTTCAGCTGCAATATCAGGGTAGTCCACTCTCATTGCAATGTGCAGGGCCTCCTTATTGTGGTTGGGGGACTCATCTATATTTCCTGCAGAGTGACTCCTCTCTAGGTATGGTGTCTGGGGTCATGGTCTCACCTTGTGGCTGGTGGTTTCTCTTGAATAGCAGTGGAATCCCTCTGTTCAGTTGCAGTTGTGGACCCGGGGCTCCTGTAGAGTTGCAGTGGTCCCTCTTCTTAGGTGGTGATGGGTGGCTGTGAAGGGGATTCCTCTCTTCTTTTGGCACTTGGTGTTCCTCACAAATTTTTGCATGGATGCGCCTCTCTGCTTGTGAGGGCCTCCTCTCAAGTTACTTCATGGGGCTCGTCTCTATGTGCAGCAGAGGGGCTCCACTCTATATGTGATGTCTTGCTGGTCAACTCTACATATGGCAAGGAAAACCTCTCCAGTTTTGGTGGGGGTTCCTCTGTCACTGGGGCCAGTGACTCCTCTCGTGTTGCAGCAAAGGACTCAGTGGTTCCTCTCTAGTTGTGTTGTAGTTTTCATGCTCCTCTCTCATTGTGATGCTCGGCCAACACACAAGTATGGCCAGGGGCTCTCTCTAGTTGCACTGTACTGGGGATTTCTCTTTAGCTGTGTTGTGGTGGCTCCTTCAAGTTGTTGCAGTCATTACTCTAGTTGCTGTGTGCAAGGGGCTGATCTCTAGTTGTGGTGGGGTGTCCAATTTACTTTTATCCACGACTCAAAGCAGGAGAATTGGCCCTTATCTTGAGATGAGGTCAGGAACACGGGGTTCCTCTCCAGTTGTGACGGGTATCTTGGGGAACATCTCGAGTTGCAGATAGGAAATCAAGCCTCCTATTGAGTTGTGAGGGGGAACTCGGGATTGCTCTCCAGTTGCTGCAGGAGAATCCTGCCTTATATCACTTTGAGGGATGAATATGGTGTTTATTCTCGAGTTGGGAGGGGAAGCTCGGGGTTCCTCTTGAGTTGTGATGTGGACATGAGGGATTTATGAATTAAATTATTAATCAAATTATAATCAATTAAGTGTATAATGAAATAATCAGATTATGAATCAAATAGCTAACTGGATAATTAAACATTGAATCAATGTATCAATCAAATAATTAACTGGATAATTAAATGATTAAGCAAATTAACAATCAAATAATTACCAGATAAATAATCATTCAAATTATTAATCAAATATTAATCAAACAATTAAATGGAGAGTTAATCAAATTATATAAATTATTAATCCAATTTTTTCATTTATTTTTATTAGTTGGAGGCTAATTACTTCACAACATTTCAATGGGTTTTGCCATACATTGACATGAATCAGCCATGGAGTTACATGTATTCCCCATTATTAATCCAATTATTAACCAAATAATTAAATAATTCACCAAATAATTAACCTGATAAATAATTAGTTAAATGATTAATTAAATTAATATTTCAATTGCTTGTCAAATTAACTGAATAATTAAATAATTAATGTATGGATTAAATTATTAATTAAACTAACTAAGCTATGAAATAATTAAATAATTAAATAGAAAATTAATAATAATAAAATTATTTACATTATCAAATAATTAGAACTATTTTTAGTAAGCAATGACTAATAGGTAATAATTTACAATATCATTCTATGTTGAACAATTAATATTAAAACTTAATAATTAATAGTTAATTAGTACTAATTAATTAAATAAAAGTAAATTAATTGATAATTAATACTAAGTAAAATGATTATCAGTTTAGTTCACTTCAGTTGCTCAGTCATGTCTGACTCTTTGTAACCCCATGAATCGCAGCACACCAGGCCTCCCTGTCCATCACCAACTCCCAGAGTTTATTCAAACTCATGCCCATTGAGTCAGTGATGCCATCCAGCCATCTCGTCCTCTGTCATCCCCTTCTCCTCCTGCCCTCAATCCCTCCCAGCATCAGGGTCTTTTCCAGTGAGTAAACTCTTTGCATGAGGTGGCCAGAGTACTGGAGTTTCAGCTTCACCATCAGTCCTTCCAGTGAACACCCAGGACTTATCTCCTTCAGGATGGACTGGTTGGATCTCCTTGCAGTCCAAGGGACTCTCAAGAGTCATTTCCAACACCACAGTTCAAAAGCATCAATTTTTCAGTGCTCAGCTTTCTTCACAGTCCAACTCTCACAGCCATACATGACCACATGAAAAACCATAGCCTTGATCAGATGAACCTTTGTTGGCAAAGTAATGTCTTTGCTTTTTAATATGCTGTCTAGGTTGGTCATAACTTTCCTTCCAAGGTGTAAGTGTCTTTTAATTTCATGGCTGCAGTCACTATCCACAGTGATTTTGGAGCCCCCAAATATAAAGTATGACACTGTTTCCACTGTCTCCCCATCTATTTCCCATGAGGTGATGGGACCAGATGCCATGATCTTAGTTTTCTGAATGTTAAGCTTTAAGCCAACGTTTTGATTCTCCTCTTTCACTTTCATCAAGAGGCTTTTTAGTTCTTCTTCACTTTCTGCCATAAGCGTGGTGTCATCTGCATATCTGAGGTTATTGATATTTCTCCTGGCAATCTTGATTCCAGTTTGTGCTTCCTCCAGTCCAGCGTTTCTCATGATGTACTCTGCATATAAGTTAAATAAGCACGGTGACAATATACAGCCTTGACGTACTCCTTTTCCTATTTGGAACCAGTGTATTTTTACATGTCCAGTTCTAACTGTTGCTTCCTGATCTTCATACAGGTTTCTCAAGAGGCAGGTTAGGTGGTCTGCTACTCCCATCTCCTTCAGAATTTTCGACAGTTTATTGTGATCCACACAGTTGAAGGCTTTGGCATAGTCAGTAAAGCAGAAATAGATGTTTTTCTGGAACTCTCTTGCTTTTTCGATGATCCAGCATATATTGGCAATTTGATCGCTGGTTCCTCTGCCTTTTCTAAAACCAGCTTGAACGTCTGGAAGTTCATGGTTCACGTATTGCTGAAGCCTGGCTTGGAGAATTTTGAGCATTACTTTACTAGCGTGTGAGATGAGTGCAATTGTGTGGTAGTTTGAGCATTCTTAGGGATTGCCTTTCTTAGGGATTGTAATGAAAACGGCCCTTTTCCAGTCCTGTGGCCACTGCTGAGTTTTACAAATTTGCTAGCATATTGAGTGCAGCACTTTCACAGCATCATCTTTCAGGATTTGAAATAGCTCAACTGGATTTCCATCAAATCCACTAGCTTTGGTCATAGTGATGCTTTCTAAGGCCCACTTGACTTCACATTCCAGGATGTCTGGCTCTAGGTGAGTGATCATACCATGGTGATTATCTGGGTCATGAAGATCTTTTTTGTACAGTTCTTCTGTGTATTCTTGCCACCTCTTCTTAATATCTTCTGCTTCTGTTAGGCTCATACCATTTCTGTCCTTTATTGAGCCCATTTTTGCATGAAGTGTTCCCTTGGTATCTCTAATTTTCTTGAAGAGATCTCTAGTCTTTCCCATTCTGTTGTTTTCCTCTATTTCTTTGCATTGATCACTGAGGAAGGCTTTCTTATCTCTCCTGGCTGTTCTTTGGAACTCTGCATTCAAACAGGAATATCTTTCTTTTTATCCTTTGCTTTTCACTTCTCTTCATTTCACAGCTATTTGTAAGGCCTCCTCAGACAACCATTTTGCCTTTGTGCATTTCTTTTCCATGGGGATGGCCTTTATCCCTGTTTCCTGTACAATGTCACGAACCTCCATCCATAGTTCATCAGGCTCTCTGTCTATCAGATATAGCCCTGAAATCTGTTTCTCACTTCCACTGTATATTCATAAGGGATTTGATTTAGGTCATACCTGAATGGTCTAGTGGTTATCCCTACTCTCTTCAGTTTAAGTCTGAATTTGGCAATGAGTTCATGATCTGAGCCACAGTCAGCTCCCAGTCTTGTTTTTGCTGACTGTATAGAGCTTCTCCATCTTTGGCTGCAAATAATATAATCAATCTGATTTCAGTGTTGACCATTTGCTGATGTCCATGGGTAGAGTCTTCTCTTGTGTTGTTGGAAGAAGGTGTTTACTATGACCAGTGTGTTCTCTTGGCAAAACTCTATTAGCCTTTGCCCTGCTTCATTCCACACTCCAAGGCCAAATTTGCCTGTTACTCCAGGTGTTTCCTGACTTCCTACTTTTGCATTGCAGTCCCCTATAATGAAAAGGACATCTTTTTTGGGTGTCAGTTGTAGGTCTTCATAGAACTGTTCAAGGTCAGCTTCTTCAGCATTACTGGTTGGGGCATAGCCTTGGATTACTGTGATATTGAATGGTTTGCCTTGGAAATGAACAGAGATCATTCTGTCATTTTTGAGATTGCATCCAAGTACTGTATTTTGGACTCTTTTGTTGACTATGATGTCTACTCCATTTCTTCTAAGGGATTCTTGCCCACAGTAGTAGATATAATGGTCATCTGAGTTAAATTCACCCATTCCAGTCCATTTTAGTTCACTGATTCCTAGAATGTTGACATTCACTCTTGCCATCTCCTGTTTGATCACTTCCAATTTGCCTTGATACGTGGACCTAATATTCCAGGTTCCTATGCAGTATTGCTCTTTACAGCATTGGACCTTGCTTCTAACACCAGTCCCACCCACAACTGGGTATTGTTTTTGCTTTGACTCCATCGCTTCATTCTTTCCTAATGCTATACTTTTCCCCATTTGCTGTGGACGCTTTTTTCTTTCAGGTTTCAGGTCCGTTTCTGTGTGAATTATTCCATATGTCATTCCAGATTTGTTGCATCCATGAGAGGTGGTGAGTTCAGCTCCAACACTGCCATCTTGAACTCTTAAGACTGGGATATTTTTAATGTGGATTGTTCTTTGCTTTCAGAAGTATCTGTACCATCAGATGCTCTCAAAACTTTAATATAATTTTGTCATTTAATTTTTTAAGCATTGGAACTTCTTTCATAAGTCAACTAATCATATCACCATTTTTAATTTAGTAATTAATGAAAACAGTAAACAGTTTTACTTGAAGAGAGTGATGAAATGCTACAGAAAGGCATTTGAAGATGAACATTGCTTCTGAAAATAAAACTAGAGATTAATTTTATGCTACTTTTGTCTACCAACCTAAATTTCAAATAGATTCACAATGTGGAAAATTAGATTACTTAAGGAGAGCAAACACATTAGCTTCAGAATTAATAAGAAGACATTAGTATATATCTCCATTCTCCTGTTGCAGAAGAATTCTTTTTAAAAATTCACATTAGATGTTTGTGAGGCTCTGTGCTATTTTCAGTAAACTGAAACTCTCCCTACATGAGGAACCTTCCAGAATTAATAAGGCAATTACCTTATCAGATTGTTATATGGCTTTCTTAAAATTCTTTAAATTCCCCAAATCATTTACATCACAAACCAGGAACTAATACCTTTTTTTTGGAACAGTTTATCTTCCTAGAGGTTTAATTGAGCATCAGCTTGAGGCCAAATGAGTTACTCAGCAACATGTCAAGCAGTTAATATATGCCACAAGTTTGTCAAACCTCATGGAAGAAGATAGCAAATGGCATCGTAATTCCTGAGGAAGCTGAAGGATGCATTTGGAATTAAATATGATCCTTTTAACACCATGAAATCTATCAAAGGCTCATTTCATGTGATATATAAGATAGCATGTGAAACAAAACTTGTAGAAATTTAGAATATATATTTTAAACACCCTTAGGATTTATACCATAATTTCTGTAAGATTTCATTTCATAGGATCTATGCATGATTTGTGTGGGACTTTTAATTTCACAAGACCTCTTTTCCACACACAGATTTTTGCCACCACATTCCAAAGCTGTCATCTACCTTGTGCCTTAAAAAAAAAAAAAAAAGAAAAAGTAGTGATGCTTTCATCATATGGGCAAGTTTGTCTAAAAGTTCTTTCTCTTCCTTTCTTTGGTATCACTTTCAAAAATTATACATATACTTTTTTTTGGGTAAAATTACCTTATTCAAATATTTACCCTTTAAGTAGACAGAAAATTTCAGGAAGGTCGGGCCATGTTAAGATCAGCTCAGACTGCACTCTTGTTGTCTTAGCACACTGTCTGGTACAGAGTAGAAATTCAGTAAGCAATCTATGAATTGAAATCTGTTTCTTTTGTGACTTTGCCAATTAGTCCTAGTTTTACTTTTGAAAACTTTCAAAAGAAGTCTCTCTATTGTGGCAGAAATTTGAGTGAAAGTATTTTGAAAGAAACAGGTGATTATTATCTCTATATCATGTAGGACTAGGTTTGTCTTTGCCATAAAAAAATAACAATAGCATAGAAGAGACAGAAGGTAATTTCTGTCTCAAGAAGCACCCTGGAAGAGCTCAGTCATGGACTGAAAACTGACATCTCATTGTTGCATCCTGTGACTCATAAAAACCATCGCGTGAGGTTCTCTTCTTAAATTCTCTTTATGGACAAATTTTTTGATACACTTGAGCTAGCTTATTTATGTTGTAGACATCAAAAAAGAAGAAAATTGTTCTTTCCTCTTTAGCAGTGCTATACTCACCAAGCTTTAAGCAGACGTTTGGATGACAAGAGTACAGCAGTATTACCAGTTACCTTGGAGCTGAGTGTGTTCACATGACTAGGCTTTGGCCTATGAGATATCCATGAAGATGAAATGTACAGATTATGGGGATTTTCCTAAAAAGTAACTTTCTTATAATTTTCTTTCCTTCTTCTTGCTAGCTAGAATAACATGAAGGTTGGAGTTGAAGCAGCTTTGGGGGCATCTATGATCACTTAACAAAAGAGGCCTGAATGTCTGATTAGTAAGAAAGAAGATGCTTGGTTCCATAGACTGCACCAGCCCTGGGACAAACATCTCCAGGATCTGCCGTGAGAAAAAAAATTTTGTGTTTGAGTTACAGAACTATTCTCTTGCAACCAAAATCTAATCCAAACCAATAAATTACCTTGTTTCTTCATATCTTATCCCAGGATACTTAAGCCTTTACCATTTCTGTGTCTCATTTCCTTTGAAAATGTATGTTCATACCAAAACCTGAAGACAGATGTTAATTCTAGCATTCTTTATAGCCATTAAAATGTACTCATAATTTTGGAAAATGGTGCATTGATTGGAAACTGTCAGGCTAAAGACTAAAGGATATGTAAACATTGTACTCAAACCAAGAAATTTGTTTCTCATGGTAGTACAGGTTAACAATTCAATAACTGTTTTTACATGTAAATGAGAATTGAACAAGTAAGTAAATTGATATGGATGGTGGGAGTCAGAGAGGAAAATTATAGTTGAGAAAATTTCTCTAAGATTAGGGTAAACCCTGTTTTTCCATTTACATGGTACATGATCCATCCCTAATGTGATTTATATAATGATGTGTTTTAATCTGATATTGTTCTCTTTGAGATTTTAACCCTTTCGCCATGTTTTTTTTTTTACAGCAAGCTTTGGGTATTTATCAGAAGCACTAGTTTAATCATTTTGCAGTTTCTAATTCCTTTTCTGCCTTAAAAACAAAATTTCTTCAAAGAAAAACTCTCACTAAGAAATCTCTAATCACATCCTTTCTCTGTTCAAATGGTCTTTTGTCATTGTTTAGTCACAAAGTTGTGTCTGACGCTTTTGTGACAGACACCATGGACTGTAGCCTACCAGGCACCTCTGTCCATGTGATTTCCCAGGCAAGAATACTGGAGTGGGTTGCCATTTCCTACTCTAGGGAATCTTCCCTGTGTAGTTATCAAACTTGTACCTCTTGCTTTGGCAGGCAGATTCTTTACCATCGAACCACTAGTGAAGCCTCAAATAGTCTTATGGGATGCAAAATCCTTACTCTTTAGAACTGTCCCTGTTTCAAATCAAACTTGTATTTACAGTTTATTTGTCATATTTCTGCATGGCCCCTACACCTTTCAAAATTCCCAAATACGTCTTTAACCTTCCCCCTTTTCCCACCATCATAATCTCTACTTTAGCTACATTTTTTCACAGACTAGTCACCTATTGTTCTGTCATCACTCCTATTTAAGGCTAAAATTAAATGCTATGCATTTCATGAAGATGCATCTATTCTGTTCTTTTCAGCAAGAATTGATCATCCTATTCTCTGAATTCATAAGGCCATTTAGCTGTTTCTTAAGAAATGTATTTCATTCTACTTAGCAGCATAAATGTGTGTGTACAAATGTGTCTGGACATGTATTTGCTGTATTCAGTTGCTATTTATCCTGATAACTCATTTCAAGTTTCATCACTTTTGTTACATAAGCAAGAACTGTACTTTCCCTGCCAACTAATAAGAGGTACTTGTGAAAAGAAGAAAGATTATGCTTTCATGATGATATAATTGTACTAGAAACACCAGTTGTATATATTACCCTAAGAAAAACTTTCTGAAGCTGAATGAAAATTCAAGCTGAAATGATAAAAATTTTAACCATATTATCAAAAACATTTTCCCAAATTTGTAAACAAATATGTGTATATATTATAATTTGTCACCCTATAAACTTATGTGTCTATTTCCCTTTTGTCCCCAATTCAAGGCTTTCTGGGTGGCACCTGTGATGAAGAATCTTGCTGCCAATGCAGGAAACACAAAGATGCAAGTTCAATCCCTGGGTCAGGAAGATCCAGTACAGTAGAAAATGGCAACCCACTCTAGGAAAATTCCATGGGCAGAGGAGCCTGGCAGGCTACATTCCACAGGGCTACGAAAAGTCAGACATGACTGAGTGACTGAGCACACACATACCCAAGTTCATATTATATTTGTTGAGCCAGATACAGGTGTTTTACCCATGAATAGCACAGCTATGGTCCTTGGTCTTCTAGAGTTTGTTGTATTTGAGGGTGTAAAGAGTGTACTAAATAAGCAATTACAATGTCCTAAATTTTTGGTTAAGGAAGTCCTGAATGTTGTTTCTATGAGAGTGGTGATGGAAGGCAAATAATCCAAGCTCCAGAGGTCAAGAAAAGCTTCCTGGAGAATGTGTTTAAGATATGATCTCAGAACATTCCCATACACTGATGCAAGTGAGAATGATCTATCAAGGGGATAGAAAGAAGTTAAAAGTAATAATTTAATTTATAATGAGGGAAAATAGAAATGAAAGTAGTGGGAAATCTAACCAGGGGTCAATGAACAATTTCAAGAAGACTAACAAAGTTCCAACAAGTTAAAACCCTATCATGTGCTTTTTGTTGTTTGCTTTTATAAAAAGATTGTTTGTTAATATATTGTTCTACAAATTTGTTTAGGTTAACTGTTTACATAATTACTAAACCTTTAAGAGAATAACATTTTCCTCCTTTAAAAATGTTGCAGATAATTTAAGGGAGTCATTGTTTTACCAGTATTATGATTATTCATATCATCTCAAGTATAGATTGATTCATAATAATAATTATAAAATTAATTCATCATAATTTATTGTTTTTGTTTAGTCATTCAGTCATGTCCAACTCTTTGCAACCCCATGGACTGCAGCATGCCAGGCTGCCCTGTCCCTCACCATCTCCCAAAGTTTGCCCAAGTTCATGTCCATTTCATTGGTGATGTCATCCAGCCATTTTCTCCTCTGATGCTCTCTTCTCCTTCTGCCCTCAATCTTTCCCAGCATCAGGGACTTTTCCAATAAGTTGGTTGTTCATATCATATGACCAAAATACTGTCACTCTAGCTTTAGCATTGGTCCTCCCAGATAGTATTCAGGTTTGATTTCCCTTAAGATTGACTGGTTTGATCTCCTTGCTGTCCAAGAGACCCTCAGGAGTCTTCTCCAGCACCACCATTCAAAAGCATCAGTTCTTTGGCATTCTGCCTTCTTTATGGCCCAGCTCTCACAAATGTATATGACCACTAGATAGACCATAGCCTTGACTACATAGACCTTTGTCAGCAGAGCAGTGTCTCTGAAAAGCAGAGCTTTTCAACACACTGTCTAATTTTGTCAGAGTTTTCCTGCCAATAAGCAATCATCTTCTGGTTTCATGGCTACAGTCACCACCTACTGTTGTTTTAGAGCCCAAGAAGAGGAAATCTGTCACTACTTTCACTTTTTCCTCTTCTATTTGCCATGAAGTAATGGGGCCAGGTACCATGTTCTTAGTTTATTTAATACTTAGTCCTAAGCCAACTCTTTCACTCTCCTCTTTCACCTCACCAAGAGGCTCTTTAGTTCATCTTCATTTTCTGCCATTAGAGTGGTATCATCCACGTAGCTGAGGTTGTTGATGTTTCTCTACCTATCTTGATTCTGGCTTGTAACTCATCCAGCTTGGCATTTCTCATGATATACTTAGCATATAGGTTAAACAAACAGGGTGACAGCAGACAGCCCTGTCATACTCCTTTCTAAATCTTGAACCAAGATTGTTGGTTGTTCTGCACAGGATTCTAACTATTGCTTCTCGACCTGCATACAGGTTTCTCAGGAGCCAGGTAAGATAGTCTGGTATTCCCATCTCTTTAAGAACTTTCCACAGTTTATTATGAGCCACACTGCCAAAGGCTTTAGCATAGCTGATGAAACAGAGGTAGATGTTTTTCTGGAATTCACTTTCTCTATGATCCAGTGAATGTTGGCAATTTGATCTCTGGTTCCTCGTCCTTTTCTAAACCCAATGTAGACATCTGGAAGTTCTAGGTTTGCCTAATGCTGAAGCCTAGCATGCAATATTTTAAACATGACCTTACTAGCATGGGATATGAGTGCAATTGTCCAATGGTTGGCACATTCTTTAGTACTACCCTTCCTGGGAATTGGGATAAAGATTGACCTTTTCCAGTACTGTGGTCCCTGGTGGGTCTTTCAGATTTGCTGACATATGGAATGCAACACCTTGATGGAATCCTTTAGAGTTTTGAATAGTTATACTGGAATTCCATCATATCCACTAGCTTTATTAACAGCAGTGCTTCCTAAGGCCCACTTGCTCTCACACTCCAGAACGTCTGGGTCTGGGTGGCTGACAACATCATCGTAGTAATCCAGTTCATTAAGATCTTTTTTTGCACAGTTCTGTGTATTCTTTCCCTCTCTTCTTGATCTCTTCAGCATCTCCTAGATCTCCACAGTTTCTGTCCTTTATTGTGCCTATCTTTTGGTGAAATATTCCCTTGACATCTCCAATTTTCCTGAAGAGATCTCTAGCTTTTCCCCTTCAGTTTTTTTTCTTCTATTCATGCACTGTTCATCGAAGAAGCCCTGCTTGTCTCTTCATGCTGTTGTTTGGAACACTGCATTTAGCTGAACATACCTTTTCCTTTCTCCCTTGCTTTTCACTTCTTTCTTTAGTCATTTGTAAAGCCTCAGCTAGCTCCTTTGCCTTCTTGCTTTACTTTTACTTTGGGATGGTTTTGTTTGCTTCCTCCTGTACAATACAGACCTCTGTCCATAGTTCAGGCACTCTGTTTACTAGGTTTAATCCCTTGAATCTATTCATTACCTCCACTGCATATCTGCATGTGATGTCCAGCGGGCTCCTCTCAAGTTGTGGTGGAGGACTCCTCTCGAGGGTCAAGGCTGTGTCCTCTCTGGTTGGGGTTTGCTTGTCTCCATGGGGGAGGTCCTCTGTGCTTTTGGTGCTATGGGTTCCTCACTTCTATTCATGGGATCTCTGCACTCTAGTTGTGAGGGCCTGCACTCGACTTCCCACAGGGAGCTCGTTTCCATTAAAGGCAAATGGTCTTCTTTCTAGGTGTGATATCCTGGGGGACACCTCTCAAGATGCACCTGGGAAATCCGCTTCAGTTTTGGCCTGAGAGCCCCTCTGTCATTTGGTGCAGTGGCCTGCTTTCTTGTGCCAGCCTAGTGATCCTGTGAAATTGCAGCAGGGAACTCGGGGTGTCTCTTGAGTTGCAGTATATGACTTGGGGTTCCTTTAAAGTTGTGATGGAGACTCCTATTGGACTAGAGTGGGGAAGATCCTCTCTAGTAGCGATGTGCAAGTTGGTCCCTTTCTAAGTGCAATGTGTGGGAGGTTACTCTCTAGATACAGGGTCCACTCTCATTGCAGTGGGTGTCCACTCTTTATTTGCTGTAGATCGGCTGTCTTTTGCAGCCACCTCTCTCATTGTGGCAGGGAAATTCCTCTTTAGCTGTGCTAGTGGGCTCCTCTAGATATGGTAGAGTGCTCTTCTCAAATTGAAAGGTGGGTGACTCCTCTATGGTTGTAATGAAAAGGGGCTCTTTTTCTAATTGCAATGTGCAGGAAGCTACTGGCTATTTGTGGTAGGGCAAGCCTCCTGCTTAGTTGTGGTATGAGACTTCCTCTCAGATTGTGATAGAGGGCTCTTCTCCAGTTGGGGTTGGGTAGGCTCCTCTTGTGAATCCTCTGCAGTTGCATCAGTTTCTTGGCACTCGTGTCAAGTTGGGACAGGGAACTCAGCATTCTGCACAAGACACTGCAGGGTAATCAAGACTCATCTCACATTGAGAGGGGAATCTGATGGTTTTTCTCGAGTTGGAGTGGGAAGCTCAGGATTCCTCTCCAGTTGTGATAGGGACCTCAGGGAACCTTTTGTGTTGCATCAAGGGAGCCAGGACTTCTTTCAAGTTGCCAAGGGGAACTTGGGATTGCTTTCAAGTCACTGCAGGGGAATTGGGCCTCAACTCTAGTTAAAGTGGAAACTTGGGGTTCCTCTAGAGTTTCGATGGGGATCTTGGGGTTCCATTCAAGTTGTGACGGGAACCTCAGAGATCCTATCGAGGTGCATTGGGGGAGTCAGGCCTCCTTTTTGATGCGAGGGGAACCTTGGGATTCTCTCGAGTCACAGCAGGGCAATAGGGCCTCATCTTGAATTGAGGCGGGAAACTCGTGGTTCCTCTCGAGTTGGGATGGGTATCTCGGGGTTGTGACAGGAATCTCACAGAACTGCTCAGGTTGCCTCAGAGGAGTCAGGCCTCCTTTCGAGTTGTGAGGGTAATGTTGGGATTCCTCTTGAGTCACTGCAGGGGAATAGGGCCTCATCTCGAGTTAAGGAGGAACTCAGGGTTCCTCTTCAGTTGTGACAGAGATCTCAGAATTCCTCTCAAGTTGCTAAAGGGGAGTCAGGACTTGTCTCATGTTGAGGCATGGAACTCCAATTTCCTCTCGAGTTGTGAAAGGGGGTGTCAGGCCTCATGTCAAGTTCAGATGGGGAACTTGGGATTTTTCTCAAGTTGCAACAGAAGAGTCAGACCTCCCTTCATCTTGTGAAGGGAAACTCGGGGTTCCATTCAAGTCACTGCAGGAGAATCAGTACTTATCTTGAGTTGAGGGGGAACTCAGTGTCCTTTCAACTTGTGATGGGAATCACAGGGTTACTCTCGAGTTGTGATGCAGATCTGGGGATACCTCTTGGGTGGCAACAGTGGAGTCAGGACTCCTCTCAAGTTAAGGTGGGGGAAGTCGTGTTTCCTCTTGAGTTGCAGCAGGGGAGTAGAGCATCCTCTCAAGTTGAAGCAAAACCTCAGGGTTCTTCTCTAGTTGTTGCTGGAAACTCGGGGTTTCTTCAAGAGTTACAACAGGGGACTGAGAGCTCCTCTCAAAGTGCAGTGATAAATCAGTGTTCCTCTGGATTTGCAGCACGGGATGCAGGATTGCACTGGAGTTGTGGCAGGGATGTTGGGGTTCTCCTCGAGCTTGGTTGGTACTCAGGGTTCCTGGTGACTTGCAGTGGGGCCTCCTATCGAGTTCTCTTGGGGTGACTCGTCTCAAGCAGGGATGTGCAGGGTGGCTCCTGTCTTGTTGCAATGACAGATGAAGTCTCACTAGTTTTGGCAAGGGACTACTCTATCATTGTGGTCGAGGTTCACTCTGTAATTGTGGGGGTTTTGAGTCTCTCTAGTGGTGGTGTGCAAGCTCCTCTCTCCTTGTTGTGTGAGGTTCATCTGTATTACCAGAAGAGGAGCTCCTCTCTGAGTGTGATGTCAGCAGGCTCCTCTGAAGTTTGGTTGAGGACTCCTCTAGACAAGCGAGGCTGTGTCCTCTCTGGGTGGTGTGTTCATGTCTCCCCAGGGAATGTCCTCTGTGCTTTTGGCACCAGGGATTCCTCACTTCTACTCATGGGATCACTGCTCTTTAGTTGTGAGGGCCTTCACTCGACTTCTTTCAGGGAACTCATCTCCATTGGAGGCAGAAGGTCTTCTCTCTAGGTGTGATGTCCTGGGGGACACATCTCGAGTTGTGCCTGGGGAATCTCTTTCAGTATTGACCAGGATCCCCTCCATCATTTGGTGAAGTTGCCTCTTTTCTTGGGCCAGCTAGGGATCTGGTAAAATTGCAGCAGGAAACTCAGGGTGCCTCTTGAGTTGCAGCATGTCACTCGGGGTTCCTTTAAAGTTGTGGTGGAGACTCCTCATGAGCTACATTGGGGGAGATCCTTTTTAGTAGCTATGTGCAAGCTGGTCCCTGTCTAAGTGCAAAGTGTGGGAGGCTACTCTCTAGATATGGCTTGGGGTCCACTCTCATTTCAGTGGATCTCCACTCTTTATTTGCTGTGTGTCAGCTCATCTCTAGTTGATGTTTGTAGCCATCTCTCATTGTGGCAGGGGAGCTCATTAATTGTTATAGTTGGGATGCTCTCTAGATGCGGTAGAGTGCTCTTCTCAAACTGGGAGGTGGGTGTCTCCTGTATGGTTGTAATGAGAAGGGGCGCTCTTTCTACTTGCAATGTGCAGGAAGCTACTGGCTATTTGTGGCAGGGTGGGCCTCCCGCTTAGTTGTGGTATGAGGCTTCCTCTCTGGTTCCAGTAGAGGGCTCCTCTCCAATTGAGGTGGGGTAAATTCCTCTTGAGAATCCTCTACCTTTGTGTCATGGTTGTGGGGCTCGTGCTGAGTTGGAAAGGGGAACTCAGGATTCCTCTCGAGTCATTGCAGGAGAATCGGGCCACATCTTGAACTGAAGTGGGGAAGTCGTGGTACTTCTTGGGCTGTGGCATAAAATGGGGTTTCTTGTGAGTTGTGACAGGGAACTGTGGGATCCTGTTGAGTTGCAACTAGTGAGACAGGCCTCCTTTTGAGGTGCTAGGGGAAGCTGGGATTCCTCTCGAGTTGAAGCAGGGGAATTGGCCCTCATCTCGAAATGAGGTGAGAAGCACGGGGTTCTTCTCGAGTTGAGGCAGCAAACTCGGGGTTCCTCTTGAGTTGTGACAGGAATTTCGGTGAACCTCTCAAGTTGCCAAAAGGGAGTTTTGAGTTGCAAGGGGTAACTCAGGATTGCTCTCAAGGCACTGCAGGGGAATCTGGCCTCATCTCACAATGAAGGGGAAATGTGGTTTATCTTGACTTGTGGTGGGAAGCTTGGGGATCCTATTGAGTTGCAATGGGGACCTCAGGGAACCTCTTGTGTTAACTCAGGGCAGTCAGGCCTCCTTTTGAGTTGCGA
The DNA here is from genome assembly GCA_020226075.1 of Hydropotes inermis. NCBI lineage: Eukaryota > Metazoa > Chordata > Mammalia > Artiodactyla > Cervidae > Hydropotes > Hydropotes inermis. Next base: position 42,110,667 of record CM035300.1, read on the forward strand.
GGGGGAACTCTGGATTGCTCTTGGGTCGCTGTAGGAGAATTGGGCCTCATCTCGAGTTGAGGTGGGAACCTTGGTTTCCTGTAGAGTTGCGATGGGTATCTCGAGGTTCCTCTTGAGTTGAGATGGGGATCTCAGGGAACTGCTCAGCTTCCCTCAGGGTAGTCAGGCCTCCTTATGAGTTGTGAGGAAAACCAAGGGATTCCTCTCAAGTCCCTGCATGGGAATAGGGCCTCATCTTGAGTTGAGGCGGGAAACTCAGGGTACCTCTCCAGTTGTGACAGGGATCTCAGGGTTTCTCTTGAGTTTCAACAGGAGAGTCAGGCCTCGTCTCGTGTTCAGGCATGTAACTCTGATTTCCTCTTGAGTTGTGAAAGGGGTGTCACGACTCCTGTTGAGTTAAGGTGGGGAACTCAGAATTTTTCTCGAGTTGCAACAGGGGAGTCAGAGCTTCCTTCATGTTGTGAGGGGAAACTCGGGGTTCCATTTGAGTTGCCACAAGGGAATCAGGCATTATCTCGAGTTGAGGGGGAACTCACTGTCCTTTCCAGGTATGGAGAGAAACACAGGGTTCTTCTCGACTTGCAATGGGGATCTGGGGATACCTTTCAAGTGGCAACATGGGAGTCAGAACTCCACTCGAGTTGAGGTGGGGAAGTTGTGTTTCATCTCGAATTGCAGAGGGGTTTTGGGCCTCCTCTCGAGTTAAAGAACAAACTCGGGGTTCTTCTCTAGTTGTTGCTGGAAACTCAGTGTTTCTTCGAGAGTTTCCACAGGTGACGGGGAGTTCCTCTCAAAGTGCAGTGAGAAATCAGTGTTCCTCTGGATTTGCAGTGTGGGATGCAGGATGGCCCTGGAGTAGTGGTGAGGAAGTCGGGGTTCTCCTCGAGCTTGGTTGGTACTCAGGGTTCCTGGTGATTTGCAGTGGGACCTCCTGTCGAGTTCTCTTGGGGCAACTCGCCTCTAGCAGGGATGTGCAGGGTGGCTTGTGTCTTGTTGCAGTGAGGGGTGGCTGCTCTCTAGTTATGCAAGTGACTACTATCATTGTGGTTGTAGTCCACTCTGTAGTGGCGGGGGCTTAGAGTCTCTCTACTGGTGGAGTGCAATCCCCTCTTCTCTTGTGGTGTAAGGTTCATGTGTATTAGCAGAAGAGGGGCTCCTCTCTGCGTGTGATGGCCAGTGGGCTCCTCTCAAGTTGTGGTGGAGGGCTCATCTCAAAGGGCAAGGCTGTGTCTTCTCTGGTTGGGGTGTGCATGCCTCCATGGGGGAGGTCCTTTGTGCTTTTGGTGCTATGGGTTACTCACATCTATTCATGGGATTGCTGTGCTCTAGTTGTTAGGACCTCCACCCAACTTCCTTCAGCAAGCTAGTCTCCATTGGAGGCAGAAGGTCTTCTCTCTACGTGTGATATCCTGTGGGACACCTCTTGAGTTGTGCCTGGGGAATCTGCTTCAGTATTGGCAGAAGAGCCCCTCCATCATTTATTGCAGTGGTTTTTCTTGAGTTGCAGTGGGGACCTCAGGGAACATCTCGTGTCACCTCAGGGAAGTCAGGCCTCCTATCAAGTTGTGAGGGGCATCTCGGGAGTCATTATGAGTCACTGCAGGGGAATAGGGCCTCATCTAGTCTTGAGGTATGAAACTCGGGTTTCCTCTCCAGTTTCGACAGGGCTCTTGGTGTTACTATCAAGTTTCAACAGGGGAGTCAGGCCTCGTCTCATTTTGAGACATGGAACTCCGCTTTCCTCTCGGGTTCTAAAAGGGTTCTCAGGCATCCTGTCCAGTTGAGATGGGGAACTCGGGCTTTTTCTAGAGGTCCAATGGGGGAGTGATACCTCCCTTCATGTTATTAGGGGAAATGCGGGGTTCCATTGGAGTCACTGCAAGGGAATCTGGCCTTATCTCGAGTTGAGGGGGAACTCGGTGTCCTTTCAACTTGCGGCAGGAAACAGGGGATCCTCTCGAGTTGCAATGGGTGAGATAGGACTCCCCTTGAGGTGTGAGGGGAAATTGTGGATTCCTTTTGAGGTGAAGCGGGGGAATCGGCACTCATTTTGAGATGAGGTGGGGAACACTGGCCCTTTCTAAGTGTTGCTGGGAACCTTGGGGTTCCTCTCGAGTTGCAAAGGGTGTACTGGGTAACCTCTGGAATTCCATAAAGGGATTCAAGCCTCCTTTCGAGTTGCAAGGGGGGAATATGGGGTTGCTCTTGAGTCACTGCAGGGGAATCAGACCTCATCTCACTTTGAGGGGGGAATATTGTGGTTTTTCTCGAGTTGTGGTGGGAAGGTTGGGGTTCCTCTTGAGTTATGACAGGGACATCAGGAACCTCTCTTGTTGCCTCAGGAAGCCAAGTGTCCTTTCAAGTTGCAAGGGGGATCACAGGATTGCTCTCAAGGCATTGCAGGGGAATGGGGCCTCATCTCACATTGAGGGGGGAACCTCCTGGTGTTTTTCGAGTTGTAGCAGGAGGTTTGGTTTCCTCTCGAGTTGTGTCAGGGACCTCAGGGAAGCTTTCGTGTTGTCTCTGGGAAATCAGACCTCCTTTCAAGTTGTGGGGGCACCTCAGGATTACTCTCCAGTCGTTGCTAGGGAATAGGGCCTCGTCTCGAATTGAGGTGGGACATTCAGTGGTCCTCTCCATTTGCAACAGTGACCTCATGGTTCTTATTGAGTTTAAACAAGGGAGCCAGCCTTGTCTTGTTTTGAGACATGAAACTCTGCTTTCCTCTCAAGGTACAAAAGGGGTATCATGCCTCCTGTTGAGTTCAGGCGGGACTTGTGCTTTTTCTAGAGGCAGAACATCGGAGTCAGAACTCCCTTTGTGTTGTGAGGAGATACTCGGGATTCCATTCAAGTTGGTGCAGGGGATCCAGGCCTTATCTCGAGTTGAGTGGAAACTCGGTGTCCTTTTGACTTGCTGCTGGAACCCCAGGGCCCCTCTCGAGTTTCAATAGGTGAGACAGGCCTCCTCTTGAGGTGCGAGTGGAAAATTGGGATTCTTCGACTCCAAGCAGGGGAATTGGCCCTCATCACAAGATGAGTTGGTGAACATGGGTTCATCTCGAGATGTGACAGGTAGCTCTGGAAAGCTCTTGAGTTGCCTAAAGGGAGTCAAATCTCCTTTCTTGTTCCATGAGGGAACTCCGGATTGCTCTCGAGGCGTTACAGGGGAAAAGGACCTCATCATGTATTGAAGGGGGGGAATGTCATGGTTTTTCTCGAGTTGTGGTGAGAAGCTGGGGTTTCTTCTCATGTTTCTCCAAGGACCTCAGGGAACCTCTCCTATTGCTTCAGGGAAGTCAATATTCCTTTCAAGTTGCAAGGGGAGCGCTGGATTGCTCTTGAGTCACTGCTAAGAAATCTGGCTTCATCTTGCATTGAGGTGAGAATCCTGAGGTGTTTCTCAAGTTGCAGTGGGAAGCTTCGGGTTCCTCTCAAGTTTCAAAGGGGACCTCAGGGAAATCAGGCCTCCTTTCAAGTTGCGAGGGGCACTGCAGAATTCCTCTCGAGTTGTTGCCAGGGAATGGGGTCTCATCTCCAAATGAGGCGGGTAACTCAGGGTTCCTTTCCAGTTGCAACAGGGATCTCTGGGTTTCTACTGAGTTTAAACAGGGGAGTCAGACTTTGTCTCATTTTTAGGCATGGAACTCAACACTCCTCTTGGTTTGTATAAGGGGTGTCAGGCCTCATGTCAAGTTGAGGCAGGGAACATGGGCTTTTTCTAGTGGTGCAACACAGGAGACAGACCTCCTTCATGTTGTGAGGGGATACTCGGGTTCCATTTGAGTCAGTGCAGAGGAATCAGGCCTTATCTTGGGTTGAGGGGGAACTCTGTGTCTTTCAACTTGCGGCAGGAACTGCATGGTTCCTCAGGAGTTTCAATAGGTGAAAAAGGCCTCGTTTTGAGGTCCAAGTGACAAGTTGGATTCCTCTTGAGTTGAAGCAGGGGAATCGGCCCTCAATTCGAGATTAGTTGGGGAAAACAGGTCTCTTCTCGAGTTGTGGCTGGATATTCAGGGTTCCACTTGAGTTGTGATGGGTATTTTGGGGAACCTTGTGAGTTCCATAAAGGGAGTCCAGCCTCCTTTTGATTTTCGATTGGGAACTCAGGATTGCTCTTGAGGAGCTGCAGGGGAAAGGGCCTAATCTCATGTTGAGGTGGAACCCATAGTTTTTCTCCAGTTGAGGCAAAAAGCTTAGCGTTCCTCTCCAGTTGCGTTGGGGACCTCGGGGAACACCTCATTTTGCCTCAGAACATCATGCCTCCTTTCAAGTTGTGAGAGTCATGTTGGGATTCTTCTTGAGTTGCTTCAGGAGAATAGGGTTTCATCTTGAGTTGAGACAGGAAACTCAGGTTCCCCTCCAGTGGCGACAGGGATCTCGGGGTTGTTAACGAATTTTAACATGGGAGTTAGGCCTCGACTCATTTTGAGGCATGGAAATCCACTTTCCTCTCTACTTTTAAGAGGAGTGTCTTGTCTCCTGTCGAGTTGAGGTGGGGAACTTGGACTTTTTCTAGAGGTTCAAGAGGGGAGTCAAACCTCCTTTCATGTTGTCAGGGGATTCTTGGGTTCCATTTGAGTCAGTGCAGGGGAATCAAGCCTTATGTTGAGTTGAGGCAGAACTTGGTGTCCTTTCATGTTTTGGCAGGAACCGCGGGATACCTCTTAAGTTACAATAGGTGAGACAGGCCTCCTATTGAAGTGCGAGGGGAAAGTTGGGATTCCTCTAGACTAAAAGCAGGGGAATCAGGTGTTATCTCGAGAGGAAGTGGGGAACATGGGGTATTCTCAAGCTGTGGCTGGAAACCCGGGGTTCCTCTTGAGTTGTGATGGGTAACTAGTGGAACCTCTTGTGTTGCATAAAGGGAGTCAATCCTCCTTTCCAGTTTCAAGAGGGGGCTTGGGATTGCTCTTGAAATGCTGCGGGGGAAAATAACCTCATCTCGAGTTGAGGGGGGATTCTTGTGGCTTTTCTTGAGTTACATCTGGAAGCTTGGGGTTCCCTTCCAATTGTGGCAGGGACCTGTCATGTTGCCTCATGGAAGTGAAGTCTCCTTTAGAGTTGTGAGGGGTAACGTGGGATTGCTCTCAAGTCACTGCAGGGGAATGGGGCCTCATCTCGGATTGATGTGGGAATCTCGTGGTGTTTCTCTAGTTTCGGCGGGAAGCTTTGAGTTCCTCTCGAGTTGAGACAGCGACTTCAGGGAAACTCTCATGTTGCCTCAGGGAAGGCAGGCCTCCTTTCACATTGCGAGGGGCAACTTGGGATTCCTCTTGAGTCACTGCAGAGGAATAGGGTCTCATCTCGAGTTGAGGCGGGAGACTCAGGGCTCCTCTCAAGTTGCAACCATGATCTCGAGTTTCCTATAGAGTTTCATCAGGGGACTCAGGCATCAACTCATGTTGAAGCGTGGAACTCTGCTTTCCTGTAGAGTTGTAAAAGGGTTGTCAGTACTCCTGTCAAGTTGAGGCTGGGAATTTGGGCTTTTTCTAGAGGTGCAATAGGGGAGTCAGGGGATACTCGTGATATGATTTGATCAGTGCAGGGGAATCTGTTTTTATTGTGAGTTGAGTAGGATCTCGGTGTCATTTTGACTTGTGGCAGGAAGACCGGGGTTCCTCTTGAGTTTCAATGTGTGATACAGGCCTCCTCTTGAGGTGTGAGGGGAAAGTCGGGATTCCTCTTGAGTTGAAACAGGGGAATTGGCCCCCATCTTGAGATGATGTGGAGATCATGGGTTACATCTTGAGTTGTGGCAGGAACCTCGGGGTTACTCTTGAGTTGCGACAGGTATCTCGGGGAAGCTCTTGAGATTCATAAAGTGATTCAAGCCTCCTTTTGAGTTTTGAGAGGGAACTCTGGCTTGCTCTTGAGGTGCTTCAGGGCAAATGAGCATAATCTTGCAATGAGGCAGGAAGCTTAGGGTTCCTCTAGAGTTGTTACAGAGACCTCAGGGAACCTCTTGTGTTGGGCCATGGAAGTCAAGTGTCTTGAGAGCAATCCCACACTCCCCCTTGCAACTCAAAAGGAGACGACTTCCGTGGCTTCTCAGGGATCCCGGTATTTCTAACGAGTTTTAACAGGGGAATTAGGCCTCGCCTCATTTTCAGGCATGGAAATCCGCTTTCCTCCAGAGTTTTAAAAGGGGTGTCAGGTCTCCTGTCGAGTTAAGACAGGGAACTTGGCCATTTTCTAGAGGTGCAACAGGGGAGTCAAACTTTCTTTCGTGTTGTGAGGGGATATTAGGGTTATATTCGTGTCAGTGCAGGGGAATCAGGCCATATCTCAAGTTGAGGCTGAACTCAGTGGCAGGACCTGCTGAGTACCTCTCGAGTTACAATAGGTGAGATGGGCCTCCTCGTGAGGTACAAGGGGGAAAGTCAGGACTCCTCTTGAGTCGAAGCAGGGGAGTCAGCCTTTACCTCGAGATGAAGTTTGGAACACGGGGCTATTTTTGAGTTGCGAGCGAAAGTCGTGGTTCCTCTGTAGTTGCGATGGGTGTATCAGGGAATCTCTTGTGTTGCATAAAGGGAGTTAATCCTCCTTTCCAGTATCGAGAGGGGACTTGGGATTGCTCTCAAAATGCTGCAGGGGATCGGGGCCTCATTTCGTGTTGATGGGGGAATCTCGTGGTTTTTTTCGAGTTGCATCTGGAAGCTTGCGGGTGCCTCTCGATTTAAGACGTGAACATCAGGGAACTTCTCATGTTGCGTCAGGGAAGTTAGGTCTTCTTTCAAGTTGCCATTGGCCCTCGGGATTGATTTCGAGTATCTGCAGAGGAATGGAACTCCTCTTTCTTCTTGAGTTGTAAAAGTATTGTCAACTCCTGTCGAGTTGAAGCAGGGAGCTGGGCTTTTTCTAGAGGTGCAACAGGGGAGTCAGACCTCCCTTCGTGTTGTGAGGGGATAATTGTTGAATTAGATTGGTCCAGGAGAATCAGTTTTTATCGCGAGTTGAGTGGGAATTTGGTGTCGTTTCAACATGCAGCAGGAAGCTAGGGGCTCCTGTCGAGTTTCAATACGTGAGAAAGGCCTCCCCTTAAGTTACGAGGGGAAAGTCGGGATTCCTCTCGAGTCGAAACAGAGAAATCAGCCCCCATCTCAAGATGATGTGGGGAACATGGTTAGTTGTGGCGGGAAGTTTGGGGTTCCTCTCAAGTAGGGATGGAGTCTCAGGTAACTTATCGTATTGCCTCAGGGAAGTCATGTCTCCTTTTGTGTTGCAAGGGGTTGTGCACGATTGTTATCGAGTCACTTCAGGAGAATCATGCCTTATCCTGAATTGAGGGGGGAATCTCGTGGCGTTCCTCAAGTTGCAGCAGGAAGCTTTGTGTTTTCTCTAGATGTGACTCTGTCTCCAGAGAACCTGTCATGTTGCCTCAGGGAAGTCAGGCCTCCTTTCAAGTTATCTTGGCCCTCGGGATTGCTTTCGAGGAGTTGTAGGGGAATAGGGCCTCATCCTCTGTTAAGGCAGGAAAGTCGGTGTTTCTCTCCAGTTGCGGCAGGGATCTCCGGGTTCCTATTGAGTTTCAACAGGGGAGTCAGGCCTCGTCTCGTGTTCAGGCATGGAATTCCACTTTCTTCTCAAGTTGTAAAAGGGTTGTCAGGTCTCCTGTCTAGTTGAGGTGGGGAACTTGGGCTTTTTCTAGAAGTGCAACAGGGGAGTCAGACTTCCCTTCATGTTGTGAGGGGATACTCGTGGTTGCATTAGATTGGTGCAAGGGGTTTTTATCACGAGTTGAGTGGGAACTCGGTGTCTTTTAGACTTGTGGCAGGAAGACTGGGGCTCCTCTTGAGTTTTAGTATGTGAGAGGAGGCCTCCCCTTGAAGTGTGAGGGGAAAGTCGAGTTTTCTCTCTAGTCAAAACAGGGGAATCAGCCCACATCTCGAGATGATGTGTGGAACACTGGGCACATCTTGAGTTGTGGTGGGAACCTTGGGGTTGCTCTTAAGTTGCGATGGGTATCTTGGGGAACCTCTTGAGATTTATAAAGGGATTCAAGCCTCATTTCGAGTTTTGAGAGGGAATCTGGATTGCTCTTGAGGCGCTGCAGGGGAAAAGGGCCTCATCTAGCATTGAGGTGGGATTCTCATGGTTTTTCTCAAGTTCCAGTAGGAAGCCTGGGGTTCCTCTCGAGTTTTGATGGGGACATCAGGGAACCTCTTGTGTTGCCTCAGAGAAGTCAAGCCTTGTTTCGATTTGTGAGTGGGAGCACTAGATTGCTAAGTCACTATAGAGAAATCGGGCCTCATCTAGCATTGAGAGGGGAATCTCGGAGTTTTTCTTGAGTCGTGGTGGGAAGGTTCAGTTCCTCTTGAGTTGAGACATGGACATCAGGGAACTTCTCATGTTGCCTCAGGGAAATTTCGAGTTGCAAGGGGCACCTCTGGATTCCACTTGACTGGCTGCTGGGGAGCAGTGCCACATCTGGATCTGAGGAGGGAAACTCAAGGTTCCTCTCCACTTGCAACAGGAATTTCGGGGTTCCTCTCAAGTTTCAACATGTGAGTCTGGCCTCATCTCTTGTTGAGGCATGGAAATCCACTTTCCTCTAGAGTTGTAGAGGGGTGTCAGGCCTCCTATTGAGTTGAGGCGGGGAACTTGTGCTTTTGCTAGAGGTGCAACAGGCAAGTCAGACCTCCACTCGTGTTGTGAGTGGTTACTCAGGGTTCCATTCGATACGGTGCTTGTGGATCAGGCCTTATCTCCAGTTGAGGGGGAGCTCATCCTTCTCTCTTGGTGCAGGAGCAGAAGGTTTCCTTTTGAGTTTTGATAGGTGAGACAGGCCTCCTCTTGAGGTGCAAGTGTAAAGTCGGGGTTCCTCTCAAATCAAAGCAGGGGATTCAGTCCTCATCTCGAGATGAGGGGGAAACAGAGCCCTTCTCGAGTTGTGGTCATAAACTCAGGCTCCTGTTATGTGACGACATGTATCTTGGGGAACAACATCTTGAGTTGCATAAAGGGAGTCAAGCCTACTTTCAAGTTCAGAGACAGAACTCAGGATGACGCTTGAGATGTTGCCGAGGAAAAGGGCCTCATCTGGCTCTGAGGGGGGTATCTCGTGTTTTTTTCTCGACTTGTGGCCTGAAGCTTGGTGTTCCTCTTGGGTTACAGTGAGTATCTCAGGGAGCCTCTTGTGTTGCCTCTGGGAAGTCAGGCCTCCTTTCAAGTTTCAAGGGGCATCTCAGGATTTCTCCAGATGCACTGAAGTGGAATAGGGCCTCATTTCATGTTGAGGGGGGAATGTCATGGTTTTTCTCATTTACAGTGGGAAGCTTGGGGTTCCTCTCAAGTTGCAATGGGGATCTCAGGGAACCTCTCAGGGAAGTCAAGTCTCCTTTCGTGTTGCGAGGTGGAGTACAGTATTGCTACTGAGTCACTGCAGGGGAATTGGACCTCATCTCACATTGAAGGGGGGATCTTGTGATGTTTCTCGAATTGCAGTAGGAAGCTTTGTGTTTTCTCTAGTTGCAACAGTGTCTCCAGAGAACTTCTCATGTTGCCTCAGGGAAGTCAGGCCTCCTTTCAAGTTGCCATTGGCCCTCAGGATTGCTTTCCAGTAGCTGCAGGGGAATAGGACCTCATCTTATGTTAAGTTGGGAAACTCAATGTTTCTCTCCAGTTGTGACAAGGATCTTGGGGTTCATATTGAGTTTCCACAGGAGAGTCAGGTCTCATCTCGTGTTGAGGCATGGAACTCCACTTTCTTCTCAAGTTGTAAAAGCGTTGTCAGGTCTCCTGTCGAGTTGAGGGGGGAAACTTGGGCTTTTTCTAGTGGTGCAACAGGGGAGTCAGACCTCCCTTCTTGTTGTGAGGGGATACCCGTGTTTCCATTTGATCGGTGCAGGGGAATCAATTTTGCTCGTGAGTTGAGTGGGAACTTGGTGTTTCGACTTGAGGCAGGAAGCCTGGGGTTCCTCTCGAGTTTCAATATGTGAGACAGGCCTCCCCTTGTGGTGCCAGGGGAAAGTGGGGATTCCTCTCAAGTGGAAATAAGGGAATCGGCTCCCATTTCAAGATGATGTGTGGAACACGGGACACATCTCAAGTTGTGGCGGGAACCTTGGGGTTACTCTCGAGGTGTGGCGGGTATCTTGGGGGAACCTCTTGAAATTCATAAAGGGAGTCAAGTCTCCATTCGACTTTGGAGGGGGAGCTGGTGATTGCTCCCAAGTCACTGCAGGGGAATCAGACCTCATCTTGTATTAAGTGTGGAATCTTGTCTTTCTTGAGTTACACTGGGAAGCTTTGTGTTCCTCTCGAATTGCAACAGAGATCTCAGGGAACCTTTCATGTTGCTTCAGGGAAGTCAGAGCTCCTTTCAGGTTGTGAGGTGCACCTCAGAATTCCTCTCAACTCACTGCTGGCCAATACGGCCTCATCTAGAGTTGAGGCTGGAAACTCAGTGGTCCTCTCTACTTTCGACCCGTAATCTTGAGTTTACTTTTGTATTTCAACAGTGGCGTCAGGCCTTGTCTCATTTTGAGGCATGAAACTCCGCTTTCTGCTGTGTTTTAAAAGTGGTGTCAGAAGGATTAATCTCAAAAATATACAAGCAACTCCTCCAGCTCAACTCCAGAAAAATAAATGACCCAATCAAAAAATGGGCCAAAGAACTAAACAGACACTTCTCCAAGGAAGGCATACAGATGGCTAAAAAACACATGAAAAGATGCTCAACATCACTCATTATCAGAGAAATGCAAATCAAAACCACAATGAGGTACCATTACATGCCAGTCAGGATGGCTGCTATCCAAAAGTCTACAAGCAATAAATGCTGGAGAGGGTGTGGAGAAAAGGGAACCCTCTTACACTGTTGGTGGGAATGCAAAGTAGTACAGCCACTATGGAAAACAGTGTGGAGATTTCTTAAAAAACTGGAAATAGAACTGCCATATGACCCAGCAATCCCACTTCTGGGCATACACACCAAGGAAACCAGATCTGAAAGAGACACATGCACCCCAATGTTCATCGCAGCACTGTTTATCATAGCCAGGACATGGAAGCAACCTAGATGCCCATCAGCAGACGAATGGATAAGGAAGCTGTGGTACATATACACCATGGAATATTACTCAGCCATTAAAAAGAATTCATTTGAATCAGTTCTAATGAAATGGATGAAACTGGAGCCCATTATACAGAGTGAAGTAAGCCAGAAAGATAAAGACCATTACAATATACTAACACATATATATGGAATTTAGAAAGATGTTAATGATAACCCTATATGCAAAACTGAAAAAGAGACACAGATGTATAGAACAGTCTTTTAGACTCTGTGGGAGAAGGCGAGGGTGGGATGTTTCAAGAGAACAGCATCGAAACATGTATATTATCTAGGGTGAAACAGATCACCATCCCAGGTTGGATGCATGATACAAGTGCTCGGACCTGGTGCACTGGGAAGACCTAGAGGGAGCGGGTGGAGAGGGAGGTGGGAGGGGGGATTGGGATGGGGAACACATATAAACCCATGGCTGTTTCATTTCAATGTATGACAAAATCCACTGCAATAAAAAAAAATATAAAAAAATATAAAAGTGGTGTCAGGCCTCCTATCGAGTTCTGGTGGGGAACTTGCACTTTTTCTAGAGGTGCAACAGGGAAGTCAGACCTCCCTTTGTGTTGTTAAGGGATACTCGATCTTCCATTCTAATCGGTGCAGGAGAATCAGTCCTTATCTTGACTTAGAGGAATTTCGGTATCCTCTCGAATTACAGCAGGAACCGTGGCATTCTTTTTGAGTTTCAATAGGTAAGACAGGCCTCTTGTTGAGGTATGAGGGGAAAGTCAGGATTCCTCTCGAGTTGAAGCAGGGGAATCGGCTTTCATTTCGTGATGAGGTGGGGAACAAGATGCCCTTCTCGAGTTCCGCCAGGAAGCTTGGGTTTCCTCTCCAGTTGCGATGGGGACCTCAGAGAACGTCTTGTGTTGCCTCAGGGAGGTCAAGTCTCCTGGTTGAGGGGTGGGAGCGCAAAATTGCTCTCAAGTTACTGCAGGAGCATCTGGCCTCATCTCGCATTGAGGAGGGAATCTCGTGGTGTTTCTCGAGTTGTGGTGGGAAGCATTGCATTCCTGTCGAGTTGAGACCGGGACCTCAGGGTACCCCTCATGTTGCCTCAGCGAAATCAGGCCACCTTTCAAGTTGCAAGGGGCACCGTGGTATTCCTCTCAAGTCACTGCAGGGAAATAGTTCCTCATCTCAAGTTGAGGCAGGAAGCTCAGGTTTCCTCTCCAGTTGCCACAGGGATCTCAGTGTTCCTTTCAAATTTCAGAGAGGGAACTCAAGATTTATCTCTAGGCACTGCAGGGTAATATGGCCTCATCTCACGTTGAGGTGAGAATCTTGTTGTTTTTCTCTAGTTGTGGCGAGAAGCTTGGGGTTCCTCGCGAGTTGCAACAGGGAACTCTGGAAACCTCTCGTGTCACCTCAGGGAAGTCACATCTTTTGAGTTGCGAGGGGGAATGCAAGATTGCTCTAGAGTCACTGTGGGGAATTGGGACTCATCTCACAATGAGAGGGAAATCTGGTGGTGTTTCTTGAGTTGCTGCAGGAAAGTTTGGCTTTCTCTCGAGTTATGATGGGGACCTCAGGGAACCTCTCATGTTGCCTCCGAAAAGTCAGACCTTTCATGTTGTGGGAGGTACTTTGGGATTCCTCTCATGCCACTGCAGTGTAATACAGCCACATCTCGAGTTGAGGAAGGAAACTCAGGGTCCCTCTCCAGCTGTGACAGAGGTTACGGGGTACCTATCATGGTTCAACAGGTTAGCTAGACCTCTTCTCATTTTGAGGCTTGGAACTCTGCTTTCTACTCAAATTGTAAAGAAGTTGTGAGGCATCCTGTCAAGTTCAGGTGGGGATCTTGGACTATTTCTAGAGGTGCAACAGTGCAGTCAGGCCTCCCTTCATGTTGCGAGAGGATACTCCGGGTTCTATCCTAGTCGTTGCAGGGAAATCAGGCCTTAACTCGAGTTGAAGGGCAACTCGGCGTCCTTTCGACTTGCTGCAGGAAACGTGAGGGTCCTCTTGAGTTTCAGTAGGTGAGACAGGCCTTCTCTTGAGGTGTGAGGGGAAAGTCGGGATTCCACTCAAGTCAAAGCCGGGAATTGGCACTCATCTCAAGATGAGGTGGGGAACACGGGACTCCTCTCGTGTTTTGTTTGGAAAATTGGGCTTCCTTTCGAGTTGTGACAGATCTCTGGAACCTCTTGAGTTGGATAAAGGGAGTTAAACCTCCTTTTGAGTTTTGAGAGGGAACTCAGGATTACTCTCGAGGCTCTTCAGGATAATAATAATCTCATTTTGAGAAGGGAATCTCGTGTTTTTTCTTGAGTGGCAGCGGGTAGTTTGGTATTCCTCTCGAGTTGTGACAGGGACATCAGGGAACCCCTCATGTTGCCTCAGGGAAGTCAGGTATCCTTTCGAGTTGGAGGGGGACTGCAGGATTGCTTTCGAGTCGCTGCAGTGGATTTGAGCTTTGTCTCATATTGAGGAGGGGAATCTCGTGGTGTTTCTGGATTGTGGCTGGAAGCTTTGAGCTCCTCTCTATTGGTGATGGGGACCTCAGGGAACCTCTTATGTTGCCTCAGGGAAGTCAGGCCTCCTTTCATGTTGCAGGGGTCACTTTGGCATTCCTCTCAAGTCACTGCAGAGGAATAGTGCTCATCTCGAATCAAGGCGGGAAACAGGGTTCCTCTCCAGATGAGGCAGGGATTTCAGGGTTCCTATTGAGATTCAACAGGGCAGTCATGCCTCGTCTCATGTTAAATCATGGCACTCTGCTTTCCTCTCGAGTTATAAGAGGGATGTCAGGCCACCTGTCGAGTTCAGGTGAGGAATTCGGGCACTGCCTAGAGGTGCAACAGGGGAGTCAGACCTCCCTTCGAGTTTTGAGGGGATACTCAGGATTCCATTTGAATCGCTGAAGGGGACTCAGGCCTTATCTCGAGTTGAGCAGGAATTCAATGTACTTTTGACTTGTGCCAAGAATGTCAGGGTTCCTCTCAACTTACAATATGTGAGACAGGCCACCTCTTGAGGTGAAAGTGGAAAGTCGAATTCCTTTCAAGTCGAAGCAGGGTAATTGGCCTTCATCTCGATTTGGGGAACCCATGCTTCTACGTTGTGGTGGGAAACTTGAGGTTCCTCTTGAGTTGCAACGGGTATCTCAGGGAACCTCTGGAGTTGCATAAAGGGAGTCAAGCCTTCTTTTGTGTTGCAAAGGCAAATACGGGATTGTTCTCAAATCACTACAGGGGAATCAGCTCTCATTTCAAGATGAGGTGGGGAACACAGGGTTTTTCTCTAGTTGTGGCAGGAAACTCAGGGTTCTTCTAGAGTTTGAACAGTGTAGTCAGGCCTGTCTCATGTGATGGATGGAATTCCACATTCCTCTCAAATTGTAAAATATGTGTGAAGCCTCCTGTCAAGTTGAGGCCGGAAACTCGGGCTTTTTCTTTAGGTACAAAGGGCAGTCAGACCTCATTTCATATTGTGAGGGGAAACTCAGGGTTCCATTCGAGTTGCTGCAGAGGAATCAGGCCTTATCTTGAGTTGAGGGGGAAATTGGTATCCTTTTGACTTGTGGTGGGAATCTCGGGGTACCTCTCGAGTTGCAATAGGTGAGACAGGCCTCTTGGGTTGTGAGGGTAAAGTAGAGATTTCTCTTGAGTCAAAGCATGGGAATCGGCCCTCATCTTGAGATGAAGTGAGGAATATGGGGCTCTTTTAATTGCATCAGAAAATTCTGGATTCCTCTCCAGGGGTGACGGGTATCTCAAGAACCTCTGGAGTTGCATAAAAAGAGTCAAGCTTCCTTCCGAGTTGCGAGGGTGAACATGGGATTGCTCTCGAGTCATTGCAGGGGAATCGGGCCTCATTTCACATTGAATGGGGAATCTCATGGTTTTTCTTGATTTGCGGAGGGAAGTTGTGGGTTGCTCTCAAGCTGTGTTGGGCATCTTAGTATCCATCTCGAGTCGCTGCAGTGGGATAGGGCCTCATCTCGAGTTGAGGCAGGCAACTCGGGCTTTTTCTAGGGGTGTGACAAGGGAGTCAGATCTTCCTTCTTGTTGTGAGGGGATACTCAGGATTCCATGCCAGTGAGTGCATGGGAATCAGGACTTATCTTGAGTTGAGGGGGATCTCGGTGTCCTTTTGCCTTGTGGAAGGAACTGTGGGATTCCTCTCCATTTTCAATAGGTGAGAGAGGCCTTTTCTTGAGATGCGAGAGGAAAGTCAAGATTCCTCTGCAGTAGAAGCAGGGGAATTGGCCCTCATCTTGTGATGAAGTGGGCAACACGGGGGGCCTTCTTGAGTTGTTGTGGGAAACTAGTGGTTCTTCTCAATTGGTGACGGGTGTTTTGGGGAACTTTTGAGTTGCATAAATGGAGTCAAGCATCCTTTAGAGTTTTGAGAGGGAACTCAGGATTGCTCTTGCCAAAATGCAGGGGAAAAGGGCCTTCTGTCATGTTGAGTGGGGAATCTCAGTTTTTCTCGAGTGGCGGTGGGAAGCTTGGGGTTTTTCTAAAGTTCAGAAAGGTATCTCAGGGAGCCTCTCATGTTGCCTCAGGGAAGTCAAATCTCTGTTTGAGTTGCAAGTGGGACCCCTGGATTGCAATTGAGTCACTGCAGAGTAATCGGGCCTCATCTTGCATTGAGTGGGGAATCTCGTGGTGTTTCTTGAGTTGTGGCATGAAGCTGTCAAATCCTTATGATTTGCCATGGGGACCTCAGGGAACCTCTCAAGGTACCTCCCGAAAGTCAGGCTTCCTTTCAAGTTGCAAGGGGCACCTCAGGATTCCTCTCGAGTCACAGCAGAGGAATAGGGTCTCATCTCATGTTGAGGTGGGAAATTCAGTGCTCCTCTCCAGTTGGGACAGGGATCTCAGGGTTCTTATTGAGTTTCAATGGGAGAGTCATGCCTTGTCTTGTGTTAAGGCATGGAACTCTGCTTTCCTCTCAAGTTTTAAAAGGGCTCTCAGGCCTTTTGTCGAGTTGAGGCGGGGAACTTGTGCTTTATCTAGAGGTACAACATGGGAGTCAGACCTCCCTTTGTGTTGTGAGGGGATACTCTCGATTCCATTCCCGTCACTGCAGGGGAATCAGGCCTTATCTCGAGTTGAGGGGGAACTCGGTCTCCTTTTGACTTGTGGTGGGAAACTCGGGGTTCCCCTCAAGTTGCAGTGGGGATCTGAGTATACCTCTTGGGTGGCAACATGGGAGGCAGGGCTCCTTTTTAGTTGAGGCGGGAAAGTTTTGTTTCCTCTTGAGTTGCAGCAGGGGAGTCAGCATCCTCTCTAGTTGCAACACAGACTCCTGGTTCTTTTCTAGTTGTTGCTGGAAACTCGGGGTTTCCTCGAGAGTTGCCACAGGTGAATGAGAACTCTTCTCAAACTCAGCATTCCTCTGGTTTTTGAGCACGGGATACAGGATTGCACTGAAATTGTGATGGGGAAATCATGGTTCTCCTTGAGCTTGGTTGGTACTCACAGTTCCTGAAGACTTGCAGTGGGGCCTCCTGTTGAGTTCTCTTGGGGCAACTCATCTCTAGCAGGGATGTGCAGGGTGGCTCCTGTCTTGTTGCAATGACAGGTGGCTGCTTACTAGTTTTGGCAAGAGACTACTCTGTGGTTGTGGTCAGGTTCCACTCTGTAGTTGCGGGGGTTCCAAGTCTCTCTAGTGGTGGTGTGCAAGCTCTTCTCTCCTTGCTGTGGGTCGTCTTGTCTCTAGTCGTCATTTGGAGCCACCTCTGTCATTGTGGCAGGGGAATTCCTCTTTAATTGTGCTAGCAGAATCCACTCTAGATGTGGTAGAGTGCTCTTCTCAAATTGGGAGGTCGGTGACGCCTCTATGGTTGTAATGAGAAGGGGCGCTTTTTGTACTTGCAAAGTGCATGAAGCTACTGGTTATTTGTGGCAGGGCAGGCCTCCTGGTCAGTTGTAATATGAGGCTTCCTCTCTGTTTGCAGTAGAGGGCTCTTCTTCAATTGATGTGGGGTAGGCTCCTCTTGGGAATCCTCTTCAGTTGCATCATTATCTTGGGGCTTGTGTGGAGTTGGGACTGGGAACATGGGTTTCCTCTTGAGTCACTGCAGTGGAACTGGGCCACATCTCGAATTGAGGTGGGGAACTCAGGGTTCCCCTCGAGTTGTGGCAGAAACATAGGGGTTTCTCTCGAGTTGTGACAGGGAACTCAGGGATCCTCTAAAGTTGCCATAGGTGAGAGAGACCTCCTCTTGAGGTGCAAGGGGGAAGTCGTGATTCATCTCGAGTCAAATCAGGGGAATTGGCCCTCATCTCAAAATGAGGTAGGGAACCCAGGGTTCTTCTCCAGTTGCAGTGGAAAACTTGGGGTTCCTCTCGAGTTGTGACAGGAATCTTGGGGAGCCTCTTGAGTTGCCAAAAGGGAGTCAAGCCTCCTTTCCAGTTGCAAGGGGAACTCAGGATTTCTCCCAAGTCCCTGCAGGGGAATTGGGCCTCATCTCGCATTGAAGGGTTTGGAATCTGGTGGTTTTCTTCGAGTTGTGGCGGGAAGCTTGGGCTTCCTCTCAAGTTGCAATGCGGACCTCAGGGAACCTCTTTTGTTGCCTCAGGGGAGTCAGGCCTCCTTGCAAGTTGTGAGGGGAGCCTCGAGATTCCTCTCGGGTCACTGGAGGGGAATTGGGCTTCATATAAAGTTGAGACGGAAAACTCGGGGTTCTCCTCAAGTTGCAACAGGGTCCTGGGAGAACCTCTCAAGTTTCAAAAAGGGAATGAAGCCTTCTTTCTAGTTGTCATGGGGAACTTGTGATTGCTATCCATCGATGCACTGGATTTGGGTCTCATTTCGGGTTGAGCAGGTACATTGTGGTTTTTCTCATGTTGCGATGGGAAGCTCGGGTTCATCTCGAGTTGTGACTGGGATCTGGAGGAACCTCTTGAGTTGCAAAGAGGGAAACAATCCTCCTTTCCAGTTGCCCGTGGGAACTCACGGTGGGTTTCGAATCAATGCAGGGTAATTGGGCCTCATCTCGAGTGGAGGCGGGAAACTCAGGGTTCCTCTCGAGTTGCAATGGGTATCTGGGGGAACCTCTCGAGTTGCAAAAAGGGAGTCAAGCCTTCTTTTCAAGCCTTCTTCCCCCTGTGAGGGGGAACTCGTGATTGCTCTTGAGTTGCTGAAGGGGAATTGGAGTTCATCTCAGGTTGAGGAAGGATATCGTGGTTTTTCTGGAGTTGGGGCAGGAAGCTTGGGGTTCCTTTTGAGTTGCAATGGAGATCTGGGGGAACGTCTCAAGTTACAAAAAGGTGTCAGGCCTCCTTTTGAGTTGCAAGGGGGGGAACTTGGGGTTTCTCTCCAGCCGCTGTGGTGTAATGGGGCCTCATCTTGCATTGAGGAGGGATCTTGTGGTTTTTCTTGACTTCCTTCAGGAAGGTCGGGGTTTCTCTCGAGTTTCAATGGGGATCTGGGGGAACCTCCCGAGATGCAAAAAGGAAGTCAAGCCTCTTTTTGAATTTTGAGGGGGAACTCAGAATTTCTCTCAAGTCGCTGAGGGGAATTGGGCCCTCAGCTCATGTTGATGGGGGATCTCGTGGTTTGTCCTGAGTTGCGGTGGAAAAGTTGGTGTTCCTTTTGAGTTGCAACGGTGTTCTCAGGGAACCTCTCGAGTTGTCTCAGAGGAGTCATGCCTCCTTTCCAGTTGTGAGGGGTAACTCTGGATTTCTCTTGAGGTGCTTCAGGGGAATCAGGCCTTATCTCAAGTTGAGGCAGGAAACACAGTGTTCCTCTCGAGTTGTGATGGAGATCTCGGGGAACCTCTTGAGTTGAATCAGGGAAGTAAGGCCTCCTTTCCAGTTGTGAGTGGGAACTCGGGATTCCTCTCAGTGTGCTGCAGGGGAATCTGGCCTCATCTCAAGTTGAGGTGGGAAATTTGCTGTTCCTCTTGAGTGTGGCTAGAAACGTGGGGTTCCTCTCTAGTTGTGACAGGGATCTGGGGGAACCTCTCAAGTTGAAAAATGGTAGTCAAGCCTCCTTTCAACTTATGAGGGGCACCTTGGGATTCCTCTCGAGTCGCTGCTGTGGAATTGGGCCTCATCTTGGGTTTAGGGGGGATCTTGTGGTTCTTCTTGTGTTGCAGAGGGAAGCTTGGAGTTCTCCTCAATTTTTGAAAGGGATCTGGGGGAACCTCTCAAGTTGCAAAAAGGGAGTCATGCCTCCTTTCCAATTGTCTGTGGAGCTCAGGAATTCTCTCTAGTTGAAACAGGGAAATTGTGCCTCATTGCGAGATGTGGTGGGGAACATGGGGTTCTTCTTGAGTTGTGGTGGAAAACTCAGGAAATAGGAACATGGGGTTCTTCTTGAGTTGTGGTGGAAACTCAGGAAATAGGAAAATTGCTATTGGCCAAGTTGCAATAGGGATCTAAGGGAACCTCTCGATCTGCCACAGGAGAGTCAGGCCTCCTTTTGATTTGAGATGTTGCAGGGTAATCAGGCCTCATCTTGAGTTGAGGTGTGAAACTCAGGGTTCCTCTCAAGTTGTCGCGGGGATCTCAGGGAACCTCTTGAATTACAAAAAAAGGAGTTAAGCCTCCTTTCTAGTTGAGAGGGTGAATCAGGTCTAATTTCGGGTTGAGGGGGGATCTCAGGGTTGTTCTCTCATTGTGGCAGGAAAATTGGGGTTCCTGTCGAGTTGCAACATGGATCTGGGGAAACTTCTCGAGCTGCAAAAGGGGAATCAGGACTTCTTCTAGTTGTGATGGGGAACTTGTGATTGCTCTCGATCCCTGCACTGGATTCGGGTTTCATCTGGGGTTGATGGGGTATATTGTGGTTTTTGTTGAGTAGCGGTGGTAAATTCAGGGTTCCTCGAGTTCCAATGGGGATCTGGGGGAACCTCTAGAGTTACAAAAGTGGATTCAAGCCTCCTTTCCAGTTGACTGGGTGAACTCTGAATTGCTCTGAAGGCTATGCAGGGGAATTGGGCCTCATCTCTGTTTGGGATGGTATCTCGTGGTTTTTCTTGAGTTGTGGCGGGAAGCTCGGGGTTGCTCTTGAGTTACAATGGGGATCTCAGGGAACCTCTACAGTTGCAAAAAGGCAGTCAAGCCTCCTTTCGAGTTTTGAGGGGAAACTTGGAATTGCTCTCGAGTCACTGCAGTGGAATCCTGCCTCATCTCAAGTAGAGGGGAGATCTTGTGGTTTCCTGAGTTGGGGTGGGAAGCTCGGGGTTCCCCTCGAGTTGTGACGAGGATCTGTGGGAACCACTCAAGTGGCAAAAGGGAATCAAACATCCTTTTGAGTTGCGATTGGCAGCTCAGGATTGCTCTTGAATTGCTGCTGTGGAATTGGGACTAGTCTCGGATTGAGGGTGGATGTTGTGGGTTTTCTCATGTTGCAGCTGGAAGCTCAGGGTTCCTCTCGATTCAAACCTCCTTTCTGCTTCCAAGGGGGACCTTGGGATTTCACTTGAGTTGCTGAATGGTAATGGGGCCTCATCTCTGGGTGAGGGGCCATCTTGAGGGTTTCTCGAGGTACAGCAGGAAGCTTGGGGTTCCTCTCCAGTTGGGATGGTGATATGGGGGAACCTCTCAAGTTACAAAAGGGAGTTAAGCCTTCTTTTGAGTTGCAAGGGGAACTCTGTATTGTTCTCGAGTCACTGCACAGGAATTGGACCTCATCTCGGTTGAGGGTGGATGTTGTGGTTTTTCTCGAGTTGTGATGGAAAGCTCGGGGATCTTCTTGAGATGCAATGGGTATCTAGGGGAACCTCCCGTGGTGCAAAATGGAGTCAAGCCTCCTTTCCAGTTGCCTGGGCAAAGTCGTGATTGCTCACGAGTCGCTGCATTGGAATTGGGCTTCATCTAAGTTGAGGGGCTATCTTATGTTTTTCTCGAGTTGTGGCAGAGAGTTCTGGGTTCCCCTCAAGTTGCAATGGGGATCTAGGGGAACCTATCGTGTTTCAAAAAGGCAGTCAAACCTCCTTTCCAGTTGCCTAGGGGAACTCAGGATTGCTCTTGAGTTGCAGCAGGGGAATCCAGCCTCTTCTTGGGTTGAGGGGGGAATCTTGTGTTTTTGCTCGAGTTTTGGCAGGAAACTCTGTGTTTTTCACGAGTTGCAAAGGTGATCTGGGGGAACGTCTTGAGTTGCAGAAAGGGAGTTAAGCCTTCTTTCGAGTTGCAAGTGGGAACTCAGGATTGCTCCTGTGTCACTGCGGAGGAATCAGGCCTCATCTTGGGTTGAGGGGAGATCTCATGGTTTTTCTCAAGTTGTGGCAGGAAGCTCAGGGTTCCTCTCGAGTTGCAACGGGAATCTGGGGGGTATCTCTTGAGTTGCAAAAAGGAAGTCACGCCTCCTATTGAGTTGCAAGGGGAACTCAGGATTGCTCTCAAGTCGCTGCAGGGGAATTGGGCCTCATCTCAGGTTGACGGGGGATCTCGTGGTTTTTCTTGAGGTGTGGCTGGAAGCTTGGGGGTCCTGTTGAGTTGCATTGGGGATCTCAGTGATCCTCTCGAGTTGCCTCAGGGGGGTCAGGGCTCCTTCCCAGTTGTGAGGGGGAACTCAGCATTTCTCTCAAGGTGCTACAGAGGAATCAGGCTTTATGTTGAGTTGAGGCAGGAAACCAGGGGTTTCTCTCTAGTTTCGACAGGGATCTCAGGGTTCCTCTCGAGTTGCAATGGGGATCTCAGTTAACTTTTCTGTTTGCCTCAGGGGAGTCAGGCCACCTTTTTGTTGTGTGCAGGAACTTGGGATTCCTCTCGAGTCAAAGCAGGGGTTTCAGGTATCATTTTGAGATATGTTTTGGAATACAGTTTTCTTCTCAAGTTGTGACAGGGATCTGGAGGGGCCTCTTGAGTTGCAAAAAGAGTGACAAGCATCCTTTTGAGTTGTGAGGGGCATCTTGGGATTGGTCTCAAATCACTGCAGTGGAATTGGGCCTCATTTAGGGTTGAGGGTGTCTCGAGAGGTTTTTCTTGAGTTGCGGCAGGAAGATCAGGGTTCCTCTTGAGTTGCAACAGGGATCTGGGGCAACATCTTGGGTTGCAAAAAGGGAGTAAAAAACTCCTTTCTAGTTACCTGGGGGAACTCAGGATTGCTTTCGAGTGGCTACACGTGAATCATGCACCATATTGGGATGAGCAGGAGTCTTGTGGTTTTTCCCGAGTTGTGGTGGGAAGCTTGGGGTTCCTCTTTAGTTGTGACAGTGAACTGGGGGAAACTCTTGAGTTGCAAAAAGGGAGTGGGCCCTCCTATAAAGTTACAAGGGGGAACTCGGGATTGTTCTCAAGTCGCTGCAGTGGTATTGGCTTCATCTTGGGTTGAGGGGCTTCTTGTGGTTTTTCTCGAGTTGTGGCTGGAAGCTTGGGGTTCCTCTCAAGTTGTGACAGGGATCTGGGGCACCCTCTCTTGTTACTAAAAGGAAGTGAAGCCTACTCTAAAGTTGTGAGGGGGAACTAGGGATTGCTCTCGAGTCACTGAAGGGGAATCAGGCCTCATCTCAGGTTGAGGGAGGATCTCATGGTTTTTCTCGAGATGAATTTTGAAGCTCGGGAATCCTGTCAAGTTGTGGCAGGGATCTCAGTGATCCTCTCAAGTTGCCTCAGAGGAGTCGGGCCTACTTTCCATTTGTGAAGGGAAACTCAGGATTCCTCTTGAGGTGTTGCAGGGGAATCAGGCCTCATGTCCCATTGAGGAAGGAAACTCGGGGCTCATCTTGAGTTTTGACAGGGATCTCGGGGTTCCTCTCAAGTTGTGATGGGGATCTCAGAGAACTTCTTTATTTGCCTCGGGGGAGTCAGGCCTCCTTTTTAGTTGTGAGGGGGAACTCGGAATTCCTCTCTAGGTGCTGCAGGGGGATTGGGCCTCATCTCGAGGTGAGGCAGGAAACTCAGGGTTCCTCTCGAATTGTGACAGGGATCTCGGTGTTCCTCTCAAGTTGTGATGGAGATCTCAGTGAACATCTCGAGTTTCTATAGGAGGTCAGGCCTCCTTTTCAATTCTGAGGGGTAACTCGAGATTACTCTTGAGCAGAAGCAGGGAAATTGCCTCTCAGCTTGAGATATGGTTGGGAACTCAGTGTTCTTCTCGAGTTTCCATGGGAAACTAGGTGTTCCTCTGGAGGTGCAATGGGGATCTGAGGGGAACCTCTCGAGTTGCAAAAAGGGAGTCAAGCCTCCTTTCGAGTTGCAAGGAGGAGCTTGGGATATCTCCCGAGTCACTGAATGGAAATCGGGCCTCACCTCACATTCAGGTGGGATCTGGTGGCTTATCTCATGTTGTGTCAGGAAACTCGGGGTTCCTCTTGAATTATGATGGGGGTCTGGGGAACCTGTTGAGTTTCAAAATAGAAGTCAAGCCTCCTTTCATGTTGCAAGAAGGAACTCGGGATTTTTTTAGAGTTACTGCAGTGAAATCCCGCCTAATTTTGGGTTGAGGGGCAATCTTGTCATTTATCTTGAGTTGTGGCGGGAAGCTCGGCCTTCCCCACGAGTTGCAATGGGGATCAGGAGGAACTCCTCAAGTTGCAAAAATGGAGTCAAGCCTCCTTTCCAGTTGCCTGGGGGAACTTGGGATTTCTCTTGAGGTGCTACAGGGGAATCGGGCCTCACCTCCAGTTCAGGGGGTATCTTGTGGTATTTTTCGTGTTGCAGCAGGAAGCTTTGGGTTCCTCTCTAGTTGCGAAGGGAATCTGGGGAACCTCTGTTATGCCAAAAGTGAGCCAAGTCTCCTTCCGAGTTGTGAAGGGGAACTTGGGATTGCTTTCGTGTCCCTGAAATGAAATTCCACCTCATTTCGGGTTGAGGGTGGATTTTGTGGTTTTTCTTGAGTTGTGGCAGGAAGCTTGAATTTCCTCTCAAGTTGCCGCTGGAATTTCGGGGTTCCTCTAGAGTTGTGACGGGGATCTCAGGAAACCACTCAATTTGCCCTAGGGGTGCCAGGCCTCCTTTCCTATTGTGAGGGGGAACTTGGGATTCCTCTCGAGTTTCTGCAAGGGATTCAGTCCTCATCTCAAGTTGTGTCAGGGTTCTTCTCGGGTTGCGATGGGCATCTGGGGGAACCTCTCAAGTTGCAAAAAAGGAGTCAAGCCTCCTTTCCAGTTGCCTGGGGGAACTATGGATTGCTCTTGAGTCGCTGCGGGGGAATCAGGCCTTTCTCTCAAATTTCAGCAGAAACTCAGGGTTCCTCTATAGTTGTTGCTGGAAACTTGGGGTTTCCTTGAGTGTTGCCACAAGGGACTCTAGGAGCCTCTCGAAGTGCAGGGGAAAATCAGTGTTCCTCTAGATTTGCAGTAGGGGATGCAGGATTCCAGTGGAGTCTTGGTGGGGAACTCATAGTTCTTCTTGTAGTGCTCGATGACCTTGAAGAGGTGACATCAGTATGGCACCCAGCCCTCTCAGACACACTCCGGTAACTTGCTTCCTCATGGGCAGTACCGCTATGACCTAGAAAAGTATTTGAAGGCTCGGAAAGTGCACGGAGACACACGGCCCTTACTCTGGAATTTAGGCTCGCAGGGCAGGCCTGGATATGACTTCTGAGAAGTGAAAGAGTTTCTGCAAGATAGAGGCCTGAAAAACACTCTGTGAATTCCTTTCCTTCCTCAAAGAAAGATAGCTTTCCCAGCCTCTTGCATGAAGAGAGTCACACATTGCTTGAAAGTGCTTTCTTGGAGGTAATTTTTCAGTGGCAATGGCCCCTGAGGCCCTGTGCCCAGGGAGGACTCCCACACTCCTAGGGAAAGTCAATCTCCACATGGCTGTTCTGTAACATTTCCTCTGCAGGAGAGAGCTAGTCATTGTAGGTCTGTCTGGAACATTCTTGGATGTTTCAGTGATACACCCTGTGTTTCAAACCAGATAGCGGCCTAGGGGGCAAAATTCGCATTTTTCTCTTGGGGAGTCCTAACGTGGTGCAGCCTAGCAACTGCTTGAACATCCATCAAATTGCTCTTTTCTTCCTTCTGACAGAGCTAGCTTTGCTCCCCACTTTGGGATTTCTGAAGCAAAGGGGAGGCCCGCAACTCTTCACTTGAGACCCATTTGAGGTACAAGGTCACCTCAACAAGGTGACCAGAGTTTGGCACCTGGTCCTCTCAGACACACTCTGGCAGTCTGCTTCTTCATGGGCAGTACTGAGAGTGTCAATTCCTAAGCAGATTGTAGGAAGTCTAGTGTCCCCAAAGAGAAGAAAGGGGTCTGGGGCTCTTGAAGTGCAGATAGGGGTCTGGAATTCTCAAGGAGGAGCAAAAGACAAACTTTTTGGTCTACATTCCCTAGTCTTAGTCAATTACACAACTCAGTTTAAACTTTGTACTAGGGATTATACAACAGCAATGTATCCTGCTTGACTACAGTTTCTCCTTCCTGAAAACCTTCTGACTAATCCTGATATTGTAGAATGTATAGCATTGGAGTCGATCTTGAAGGATCTTTTTATTGTTAAGCTCTAAACTTATTATCCTAAAAGGTAAATTGTGGGAGTGGGTCTGGTAGAATTTTCACAAACTTGAGACATCCTTTTGATTCATTGTAATAACTAATTAAAAGGTATATGACTCCATTGCTAACACTAGCAAGGAGGTACTCTTTCTGCCCTCTTCTGATGTCTATGTCAGAAGCTTTTTCTATCCCTTTTATATATAAAACTGTATTACACAAAAGCTCTGAGTGATCAATCCTTCTCTCTGGCCCTGGATTGAATTTTTCTCCAGAGGCCAAGAATCCCATCTTTCATGGTTCAGCAACAACCTTTCATCTCAGAGGCTCATCTGGGATTCTTCAGGAGAAGGTAAGAATGCTTGGAGCTCTACTTCTTTGTTCTCCTAGTAAACACGTTTTCTACTGTACTTTACTAACTCTACGGTGTGCTTGTGTGAATGAATGACATGCCCTGTGTGAAGCAAGTGTGGAGACTTGCTCTGAAGTTCCAGGGTGACCTCATATGGCTTATGGCAGAAACCTGTCGGGGGTTTATACCAACCCGCCAATGCCAAGAGGCACCCAACATCTCCTTTGGGGACTGACAAGCAATGGGCAAAATGTGTGGACCGAACTCTCTTTTCTCAGTCAAGCTTTCTGGTCTCTTTGACCATTTCATAACTACTTTGGAATTAGAGGTACTAACTTAATCTGTCAGATCATAGACTTTCAAGGGACTTGTGACCTATGCTGTTACTGTGTACTGTTACTTAGGTCCCAAACTTGAATTGGTAGTCAGGAAACACTTAGCCTTGCTAGGAATTGAAAATTCGGAAGCTAGGTGGAACTCTAGCTCCAAAACCATCTCTGAGGTTAAAGGTTACTCAGGTTGGAAGTACAATGAGTTTCTTCCTTTGGTAACACTAACTCTTAGTGGACCAGTGGAGGCTTTCCAGTGGCTTTTGTCACAACTCCTTAGATATTCTTTCTATGGAATCTGTGGGAGTGAACTGGAAGGACTGGCTCTATCAATTTCTCCTTACTAGCCAGCCCTTTGCCATCTCTTTCCTATTGCTTATACTGGTGTGGCAATGCTCGGAAGGAACATCTCAGTTTTATGTTCGTACCAGTCTCATTGTGGTCAAGAATATACTCAGGGTCATGCACAGGCACTCAGGTGACAAATGTTTCCCCCAGAAGTTTTAGCCTGGGAGGCATTCCAGAAGCTTACTCTGATTGCACCCCAGGTGGCATCAGAGGCAAGCAAGGTTTTAATGGTGAGGAACTGGATATCAGTCTGGGATGCCATCAGGTCTACCCCTGGTGCACCTCCACCCCACCTCGGTGTTAGAACTGGGAGGGACAAGTACAGTGCTTGCATCAGTAAGGGACAGACTAAGTCAAACCATGGAAGGAAAGCTTTGGTGTAAAGTCTGTCTACACCCCCATCTAGAGCAGGGAGGGATGCCTCCAGTAGAAAGATGGCACTGGTTGCTTCTTTCACTGTTACAGATAGGAGCTAACAATTCCTGACCACTCCTTTGAACTGTATCCAGAAAAAAATACTGGGATAGATTTGATCCCTATAGCTTAAGGAAGACATCCCTGGTCTTCCTGTGTGATACTGCATGGCCACAGTATCCAATGGAGGATGGCAAATGGTGGCTGGTTGTAGGGTCTCTTAATTATAATATTGTTTTACAATTAGATTGGTTCTGTAGAAAACAAGGGAAATGGGTATAAGTAGCATATGTGTTGCCCTTTTTTTCTCTTTGAGATATGCCAGACTTACATCCTAAGATTGTAGATTTTGGTGTGAAACCTTCTGCTCCCTCCTGTCCTCCTACTTTGCCCCTGTATCAGGTGTCCCCAGCTGAACAGGCTGAGAATCACAGCACCCTTCTGGTAGGGGTTGCCTCAGTCTTGGTAGAAATTCAGACAATGTCAATTGTGATTGACACTATTTAGAGGATCCAGAAAAGTATATGAGAGTTTTTCACAAACATAAAGTTGTTACTCTGCTTTATGACCTTACTTGGAAAGATGTGATGTATATCTTGGGACAAACACTGACTCCTGACTCAAAAACTCAAATTTTGGAGAAAGTGGTTGCTTATGGAGATGATGGCTTGGTAATGAGTCAGTAGGGAATAGGAAGGATGAGATAGCCACCCTCCCCACTGGGAATCAGGCGGTCCCAACTATACAGCCAGACTAGGACATAACACGGCTAAAGGAAGATGGGATCAGAGTTATTTTGTCAGATGTATTCTTGAAAGATGCAGGCAAATGCATACTAAAACTTTAAACTATGCTAAATTGGTATTCATAGAACAGGAGGAGAAGGAAGCTCCTGGTAAATTCCTAGGTGGACTGAGAGAATCCCTTTGCAGATTCATCGAGATTTATTCCAAAAGTAAAGAGGGGAGAGTGATCTGAAAAGATAGATTTCTCACTCAATTGGCTCTAGATATCCACCGTAAGCTATTAAAACAGGTGTATGGAATAAATCAGTCTTTAGATAATCTGTTGCAACTGGCTCAAACAGTCTATTATGGTAGGGAACATGAAAAAAAGAAAGAAATGCAGAAAAAGACAAAGGAACAGGAGGAAGCCCTTGTGATGGCTGTAAGAACCATTCTTAACAACCTGAGAAAAATGCCCAGAGGGACCTGGGTGAAAGGGATGGGCTTGCTATTACTGTGGAAAGAGGGGCACCTCAAGCGAGATTGCCTTCAAACATCTAGGCCACATGTTCAGTCTTCAAGGGATCACACTGGAGGAGAGACTGCCCCCAGAGGCATTGGTTACAGGGGTCGGACTCTCAAGACAATCAAGACCGAAAGTGCCCAGGGGTCCCCACACAAACTCCTGTCCTAATTACTCCTGAGGATCCCCGGGCATTAATAACCAAAGTGGGGGTGGGCGGGGAAGGGTGGACAGGAATCCATCGATATCCTTTTAGATACTGAGGCAACTTTCTCTGTGCTTACTGAAGTCCCTGGACCACTTTCTTCCTGATCCACTTCCATAGTGGGACTGTCTGGGCAAGCCAGAATGTATTATTTCAGTTGTTGTTTAAGCTGTAACTGGAACTCTGTGCTTTTTTTCACATGAGTTTCTGATCGTGCCAGTGTCTCCTTCACTCCTTTTGGGGATGGATAAACTGGGCAATGTCCATGCTTCTGTTTTCGTGAATATGGAGCACTCCCTTTCTCTCCCTTTAATTGAACAAAATATAAATAATAGAGTGTGGGATGATGGAAAATCTATGAGTTGAGCACAAAATGCTATTCCTATAGCTGTCAAGATCAAAGATAAGGATTTTAATCCAGAAATTATCCCCAGGTTTAGGCACCACATAGCCTTCAGAGTGACAATGGCTCCACCTTTAAAGCTGCCATAACTCAGGGGGTGTCTAAAGCTCTAGGAACAGAACATCACTTGCACTGTTCCTGGAGACCCCAACCCTCAGGAAAGGCTGAAAAAGAAAATGACAAAATCAAAAGACATCTGCACATATTATCTCAAGAGATGCAGGACAATTGGATTAAAGTTCTTCCCATAACCTTAATGAGGATTTGGACTGCCCCCCAAAGGAGGGACTGTCCCTTTTTGAGTGTATTTGTGGAAGGCCTTTCTTTTTTTTTTTTTTTTGGAAGGCCTTTCTTATGCAGACATTGTTATGTACCCTGAAGATCTAGATTTTAACTAATTATGTAACTTAGCTCTCAGTTGTTCAACAGGCATTAACAGAACTCCAGGAGGTGACTCCTGACCCAGCCTCTGAGTCAAGCAAGCCTCTATTTGAGCCAGGAACCGAGGTCCTGATAAAAACATTGGGATCTCGGGGCAAGTTCCTAAAGCCCCTCTAAGAAGGCCTTTACCAGGTTATTCTTTCTTCTCCCACAGTTGTCAAAGTGCCAGAAATTGATTCATGGGTACAATACACTCAAGTTAAGAGGTGCCACCCTGACCAGAACTCAGTGACATCATTTTATGTTTTTACTTTCTATGCTCTGACTTTGTACTTATCAAATGGGCCTGATAATCTATGTGAGTCTACGTCTGCTGACTCCAAAAATCTTGTCTGCCATTTGATCCTCAAGACAATGCCTTCCTGTCCTGGGCTCACTCCTACACTGCATTCCACAATCGGTCTAACTGCTGGGTCTGTGGAGCACTCCCCTCTTCATCAGTGGAAGCCTTCCCATGGTAGACATCTCCACTTCAAGGAAAAGACTTTCTCCAAGTCTGCAAATACCTTCAACAACAATCATATGTGATGCCTCTTCATCTGATGACATCTAACAACCATAAGATATACTGGTGCAAAACTTTGTACTTTAACTATGGACATAACGTGATTTTTAATTTGGATTATACATTGTCTCAGTTTAATGACTATTTTGCTACACATAAGGCAAATGGGTTTGGATCTAAAGGTTTTTTACTTGATGTTTATAAAATATGGGATGAGGTTATATGGCTAATTCCTGAGAAAGGACATCTAATATTTACTGTCCCTATATGCTGGGAACAAATAGAGCCACCCCAGAAGTTAGCCAACAACTTAATTATGATTGGAAACACTTGGGATTTTTGCCTCAGGAAATATGCAGTGTAATCATTCCAGTGTTTTCCAACCCCGGTTCAAGTCCTCCCTTTGCCTGGCCAGGCACTGATTGGGACAGGATATCTCAGTCAGCTGGCTTGCTCCAAATGGGACCTATTGGATATATGGCTTTTACCTGAGGGCATGGCCCCCTGGTTGGATAGGGAGATGAACACTAGGTCTAGTTTTACTCACTGCTTTATATTTTCAGAACTTCCAAAAAATCCTGCTAATTTACCACACTTTAAAACTCGGTGGGCAAGGTTGGTATTTCACTAGTATGATTATTTGGCTGCAGTGTTTGTTTCCTCTCTGGGAACTCCAGATGTTATGCTATGAGTGGATGCTTTGACTAATTTTTACTCAACAGGTCTTACAAGATTTTCCAAAAGCTATTTCAGCTCTTAATGTTAAACAAGCACAAATTAGAAAGGTGGTCTTACAAAACAGATTGGCCTTAGATATTCTGACAGCTGCACAAGGAGAAAGTTGTACCATTATTCATACCCAATGCTATACATATATACCTAACATGAGCACTAATGTTACTCATTTTGTTAAATATATGAACAAGATGATTGAGGCTATGGATATTCTTGAAGACTCAATTGCCTCACTTTGGGAGATGTTAACTAGTTACCCATGGTGGAAAGCTATCTTAATTACAATAGTTCTGATTATTCTGTTTTTGTACTTTGCTCCCTGAATCTGTAAATGTAAATAAAGGACAAACTTTATTTGTATATATTCCTTAGTCTTAGTCAATTACACAACTCGGTTTAAACTTTGTACTAGGGATTATACAAAAACAATGTATCCTGCCTGAGGACAGTTTCTCCTTCCTGAAAACCTTCTGACTAATTCACCTGATAGGAAGAGCTGACTCCTTTGAAAAGACCCTGATTGAGAGCAGAAGGAGAAGGGGATGACAGAGGATGAAATGGTTAGATGGAATCACTGACTCAATGGACATGAGTTTAGGTAAACTCCAGGAGTTGGTGATGGACAGGGAGGCCTGGCATGCAGCAATTCATGGGGTCACAAAGAGACTGACACGACTGAGTGACTGAACTGAACTGAACTGAATCCTGATATCTTAGAAGGTATATTATGGGAGTGGGTCTGGTAAGATCTTTCTATTGTCAAAGTTTAATCTTGTTATCCTAAAAGGTAAATTGTGGGAGTGGGTCTGGTAGAATTTTCACAAACTTGAGACATTCTTTTGACTCATTGTAATAACTAATTAAAAGGTATATAACTTCATTCCTAACACTAGCAAGGGGGTACTCTTTCTGCCCCCTTATGATGTCCATTTCAGAAGCTTTTTCTATCCCTTTTACACTTTAATAAAACTCTATTACACAATAGCTCAGAGTGATCAATCCTTGACTCTGGCCCTGGATTGGATTCTTCTCCTCCAGAGGCCAAGAATCCTGGCACTTTTCATGGTTCAGCAACAAACTTTCAATAGTACAATGATCTAGAAATGTGTTTGCAAGGCTCAGAAAGGACAGGGAGACACATGGCCCTGACTGTAGAGTTTAGGCCCTCAGAGCAGGCCTGGAGGTCTGATGTCTGAGAAGCCAAACAGTTGCCTAAAAACACACTCTCTATGGTTGCCTTTTATACCTCAAAGTAAGATTGCTTTCCCAGACTCCTTAGTGCTGAGATTCACAACTTCTTGAAGTTGCTTCAAGTTTGCTTCCAGGTTATTTTTGGGTGGCCCCTGGGGTCCTGAGCCTAGGGAAGGATTGCACACTCGCAGGGAACGTCTAAGTAACAAACGCTTGCTGCGCCATGGCTCCTCTGCAGCAAATCTAGGGAGCCTAGGTCTGTTTGGGAAATTCTTGGATCCCATGGGAACACACACTGTGTGTAAACCTGGATAAGAGCTTCAGGGGCAAAATTCACATTTTTATTTGGGGAGACCTACCAGGGTGTGGCCTAGAAACTGCATGAAAATCCATTCGATGGCTGTTTTCCTCCTTCTGACAGAACTAGCTTAGCACCCCTTTTTGGGAATTCAGGAGCAAGGAGGTGGCCTGCAGTTCCTCACTGGGAACACATTTGAGGTGCAAGGTGACTTTGACCCAGAGACCACACTATGGCACCCAGCCCCCTCAGAAACTCTCCCGAAGCCTGCTTCCTCATGGGCAGTAAATATATGACCTAGGAAAGTTTTTGTGAGGCTCAGAGAGTGCAGGGAGACACATGACCCTGACTTGGGAATTGAGGCCCTCGAAGCAGACCTGGAGGTCTGACATCAGAGAAGCCAAATACCTGATGCAAGATAGAGGACTGAAAACACACTCTCTGGGGATGCCTTTTCCTCCTCCAAGGAAGATAGCTTTCCCAGCCTCCTGTGTGCTGAGAGTCACACATGGCTGGAAAGCACTGGCTTGCAGGTCATTTTTCAGTGGCAATGGCCCCTGAGGACCTGCATCCAGGAAGGGCTCCCTCACTCCCAAGGAAAGTCAAAGCAGTCTCCAAACAGCTGTTGCATCGTTTCCTCTTTAGGAGAGAGCTAGTGATCATAGGTCTATCTGGAATATTCTTGGATCCCACGCGGGGAACACCCTGAGCACCCACCTGGGTCCCAGGCCCAGGGGCCAAAATTTGCATTTTTCTTCCAGGGAGCCCTAATGCGAGGCGGCCCTGCACCTTTTGAAAATGTATCACATTGCTGTTTTCTTCCTTCTGACAGAGCTAGCTTTGCTCCCCACTTTGGCATTTCTGAAGCCAGGGGGCAGACCACAACTCCTCACCTGGGACCCATTGGAGGTACAAGGTGCCCTCGACCAGGTGACCCAAGCATGACACCTGGCCCCCTCAGACACACTTCCACAGCCTGCTTCCCTATGGGCAGAACTGCGCTGACCTAGGAATGCATTTGCAAGGTTTGGAAAGTGCATGGAAACACATGGCCCTGATTCAGGAATTGAAGCACTTGGAGCAGACCTGGAGGTGTGACATCTGAGAAGCCAAACACTTGCTACAAGATAGAGGCCTTAAAACACACCCTCTAGGGCTGCCTTTCCTTCCTTCAAGGAAGATAGCTGTCCCAGCTGCATGTGGGCTGAGAGTCACACATGGCTGGATGGTGCTAGCTTGGAGAGGTGCTGGATGGTGCTAGCACCGAGGGAGGGCACACACACTGCCAGGGAACATCAAGGCAACTTGCACACGGCTCTTCCATTACATTT
Source organism: Hydropotes inermis (assembly GCA_020226075.1). Taxonomy (NCBI): domain Eukaryota; kingdom Metazoa; phylum Chordata; class Mammalia; order Artiodactyla; family Cervidae; genus Hydropotes; species Hydropotes inermis. Next base: position 42,143,891 of record CM035300.1, read on the forward strand.
GCTGTGCAAGAGAGAACGTGTGAGCCTAGGACTGTCTGCACTGTGCTCGGATTCTGCAGGGAGAACACCCTGGGCACCCACCTGGATCCTGGGCATTGGGGTCCAATGTGGCACATTTCTCCTGGGGAGGCCTAACATGTGGCATCCCAGCAACTGCTTGCTAAGGCCTCCTGTTGCTGTTTGCTTCCTTCTGCCAGAGCAAGCTTTGCTCCCCGCTTCAGCATTTGGCAAGCCAGGGGCCAGCCTGCCACCCCTTGCCAGGGGCCCATGGGTGGTGTCAGGTGCCCTTGGCCAGCTGACCCTGGCATGGAACCCGGCCCCCTCAGATGCTCTCCCAAAGCCTCCTCCCCATGGACAGGACTGCACTGACCTAGGAATGTGTTTGCAAGGCTCGCAGAGTGCAGGCAGACACATGGCCCTTACTTAGGAATTGATGCCATGGGAGCAGGCCTGGAGGTCTGGCGTCTGAGGAGACACACACTTGCTGTGCAAATGAGGCCTGAAAACCCACTCTCTGGGGCTGTCTTTCCTGCCTCCAAGGAGATAGTGTCCACAGCCACCTGTGATCTGAGAGTCACCCCTGGCTGGGAAGTGCTGGCTGAGAGGTCATTTTTATTTGGCAGTGGCCCCTGGGGCCCAGCGCCCAGGGAGGGCTCCCACATTACCAGGGAATGTCAAGGCAACCTCCACATGGCTGTCCTGTCACGTTTGCTCTGCAGAGGAGAGCCCGAGAACCTAGGCCTGTCTGAACTGTGCTTGCATCCTGCAGGGAGAACACCCTGGGCATCCACCTGGATCCTGGGACTAGGGTCCCAAAGTGGCATTTTTCTCCTGGGGAGCCCTAAAGAGGGGGCAGTCCAGCAACTGCTTACAAAAGGCCTCCTGTTGCTGTTTGCTTCCTTCTGCCAGAGCTAGCTTTGCTCCCCACTTCAACATTTGGCAAGCCAGGGGCCAGCCCACCACCCCCTGCAGAGGGCCCATGGGTGTGCCTGGTGCCCTTGACCAGGTGACCCCAACATGGCACCCAGCCCCCTCAGACACACTCCTGCAGCCTCCTCACCCATGGGCAGGACCGTGCTGACTGAGGAATATGTTTGCAAGGCTTGCAGAGTGCAGGCAGACACACGGCCCTGACTCAGGAATTGAGGCCCTGGGAACAGGCCGGGATATCTGGTGTCTGAGGAGACACACACTTGGGCAATAGGGTCTAAACTCAAGTTGAGGTGGGAAACTCAGGTTTCCTCTCCAGTTGCGATAGAAATCTCAGTCTTCCTATCCACTTTCAACATGGGAGTCAGGCCTCGTTTTGTATTGAGGCATGGAACTCTGCTTTTTTTCTCGAGATGTAAAAGGGGGGGGTCAAGCCTCCTTTCAAGTTTTGACAGGCACCTCGGGATTGCTCTTGAAGTGCTTCAGGGGCATTGGGTCTCATCTTGCATTGAGGGGGGAATCTCGTGGTGTTTCTGGACTTACCGCGTTAAGCTTGGTATTCCTCTGGACTTTCTTCGGAGACCTCAGGGAACCTTTCATATTGCCTCAGGGAAGTCAGGCCTCCTTTCAATTTGTGAAGGGTACCTCGGGATTCCTCTTGACTCCCTGCAGGGGAATAGGGCCTCATCTCGAGTTGAGGTGGAAAATTCACTATTCCTCCTCAGTTGTGACAAGAATATTGGGGTTCCTATCGAGTTTCAAGAGGGGAGTCAGGCCTCGTCTCCTGTTAGGGTATGAAATTTGCTTTCCTCTTGAGTTGTAAAAGGGGTGTCAGGCCTCCTGTTGAGTTCAAGGCGGGGAGCTTGGGTTTTTTTTAAGGTGCCACAGGGGAGTCAGACCCACCTTCCTGTTGTGAGGGGATACCTGGTGTTCCGTATGAGTCAGTGCAGGGCAATCAGGCCTTATCTCGAGTTGAGGGGAAACTCAACTTTCCACTTACTACAGGAACTGACGGCTTCCTCTTGAGTTTCAGTACATGAGAGAGGCCTCCTCTTGGGGTGCGAAGGGAAAGTCGGGATTCTTCTCAAGTTGAAGCAGGGGAATCGGCCCTTGTCTTGAGATGTGGTGGGGAACATGGGACTCTTCTCAAGTTGAGGTGGGAAACTCGAGGTTCCTCGTGAGTTGTGATGGTTCTCTCAGGGAACCTCTTAAGTTCCATAAAGGAAGTCAAGTCTCATTTCAAGTTGCGAGGGGGAGTGCAGGATTGCTCTCAAGTCCCTGCAGGGCAATCAGGCCTCATCTCACATTGAGGGGAATTGAGGGGGGCACCTCATGGTGCTTCTCAAATTGTGGGTAGGGGGGAAACTTGGGGTTCCTTTCAAGTTGCAACTGGTACCTCAGGGAACCTCTCATGTTGCTTCAGGGAAGTCAAGTCCCCTATGGAGTTGCATGGGGGAGTGCAGGAGTGCTTTTGACTCACTGCAGGGGAATCGGGCCTCATTTCATGTCGGGGGGGAGGTGAGGATCTCGTGTTGTTTTTCGAGTTGCAGTGGAAGGCTTGGGTTCATCTCAAGCTGCGATGGGGGCCTCAGGGAATCTATCACGTTGCCTCAAGGAAGTCTGCCTCCTTTTAAGTTGCATAAGGCACCTCAGGATTCCTATCAAGTCAGTGCAGGGGAAACAGGCTTTATCTCGAGTTGAGTGGGAAATTAGTGTCCTTTCGAATTGTGGCAGGAACTACAGGATTCCTCTCCAATTTCAATGGGCGAGACAGGCCTTCTCTTGAGGTGTGAGGGGAAAGGTAGCATTCCACTCGAGTTGAATCAGGGGAATCAGCCCTCATCTTGAGATGAGGTGGGGAATAGGGGGCTCTTCTTGAGTTGTAGCGGGAAACTTGGGGTTCCACTCGATTGGAGATGTGTATCTCAGGGAACCTGTTGAGTTGCATAAGGGGAGTCAAGCCTTCTTTTGAGTTTCGAGAGGGAACTTGGAATTGCTCTCAAGGCACTTCAGGTGAAAACAGTGTCAACTGGCATTGAGGGCGAATCTTGTGGGTTATCCCAAGTTGTGGTGTGAAGTTTGGGGTTTCTCTAGAGCTGTGATGGAGACCTCAAAGAACCTCTCATGTTGCCACAGTGAATTCAAGTCTCTTTTCAAGTAGCAAGGGTTAGCATGGGATTGCTCTCGAGTCACTGTAGGGGAAATAGGCCTCATCTTGTGTTGAGGGATGAATCTCGTGATGTTTCTCAAGTTGCAGCAGGAAGCTTGTGGTTCCTCTCAAGTTGCAACAGGGACGTCAGGGAACCTCTCATGTTGCCTCAGGGAAGTCATGTCTCCTTTCGTGTTGTGAGGGGGAGCACAGGATTGCTCTTGAGTCATTTCAGGGGAACTGGGCCTCATCTCACAGTGAGCGGGGAAAATCATGGTTTTCTCCAGTTGCAGCAGGAAGCTTTGTGTTCCTCTTGATTTGTGATGGAGACCTCAGTGATCTCTTGAATTTCCTCAGGGATATCAGGCCTCCTTTCAAGTTGCAAGGGGGCACCTCGGGATTTCTCTCTAGTCACTGCAACGGAATAGGGCCTCTTCTTAAATTGAGGTTCGAATCTCAGGTTTCCTCTCCAGTTGTGACAGGGATCTTGGGGTTCTTATCGAGTTTTAACTGGGGAGTCAGGCCTCATCTCATTTTGAGGCATGGATCTCTTCTTTCCTCTCAAGTTGTAAAAGAGGTGTCAGGACTCCTTTTGGGTTCTGGCTGGGAACTTGGGCTTTTTCTAGAGGTGTTACAGGAGAGTCAGACATCCCTTCATGTTGTGAGGGGATACTCGGGGTTCCATGTTTGTCGGTGCAAGGGAATCAGGCCTTATTTGGAGTTAAGGAAAAAACTCTGTGTCCTTTCTACTTATGCCAGGAATTGGGGGGTTCCTCTCTACTTTCAATACGTGAGACAGGCCTCCTCTTGAGGTGAGAGGGGAAAGTCAGGGTTCCTCTTAATTTGAATCAGGCTAATTGGCCATCATCTCGGAATGAGGTTGGGAACACAGGGCTCTTCTTGAGTTGTGGCAAGAAACTCGGGGTTCCTCTTGAGTGGCAACAGGTACCTCAGGGAACCTCTTGAGTTGCATAGAGGGAGTGAGTCAAGCCTCCTTTTGGGTTTCTAGTGGGAACTCAAGACTCTTCTCAAGGCACTGCAGAGGAAACGGGCCTCATCTCATGTTGAGAGGGGAATCTCATAGTTTTTCTCACCTGTGGCGGGAAAATTGGGGTTTCGCTAGAGTTGTGATGGGGACTTCAGGGAACCTCTCGTGTTGCCCCAGGTAAGTCTAGTCTCCTTTCGAGTAGCAAGGTGGAGTCAGGGAGAGCTCTCCAGTCACTGTGAGGGGATATTGCCTCATCTCCATTCATCAGAGAACCTCGTGGTGTTACTTGAGTTGCAACGGGAAGGTTTGCACTCCTGTCAACTTGTGGTATGTGTCTTGGGGAACCTCTTGAGTTGCATAGTTGGAGTCACACCCTCCTTTCGAGTATTGCAAGGGAACTTGGGATTGCTGTCAAGGCACTTCAGGGTAAAAGGGCCTCATCCCACGTTGAGGGGGAAATCTCATGATTTTTCCAAGTTGCGGCAGGAAGCTTGAGCTTCCTCTCGAGTTCCGACAGGGACTTCAGGGAATCTCTCCTGCTTCCTCAGGGAAGTCAGGTCTCCTTTCGAGTTGTAAGATGTTCCTCAGGATTCCTCTCTAGTTGCTGGGTGAAATAGGGCCTATTTTGAGTTGAGGCAGGAAACTCAGGGTTCTCCTCCAGTTGCGACAGAGATCACGGTGTTCCTATTGAATTTCACCAGAGGAGTCAGGCCTCATCTCCTGTTGAGGCATGGAACTCTGCTTTCCTCTCGAGTTGTAAAAAGTGTGTCAGGCCTCCTGTTGAGTTCATGCGGGGAACTTGTGCTTTCTCTAGAGGTGCAATAGGGGAGTCAGACCTCCCTTTCATGTTGTGAGGGGATACTTGGGGTTCCATTCGAGTCAGTGCAGGGGAATTAGGCCTTAACTCGAGGTGATGGGGAACTCGGTGTCCATTCAACTTGTGGCAGTTAACATGGGTTTCTCTGGAGTTTCCATAGGTGAGACAGGCCTTCTCTTGAGGTGTGAGGTGAAAGTCAGGATTCTTCTTGAATCCAAGCAGGGGAATTGGCCCTCATCTTGAGACGAGAGGGGGGAACCTGGGGATCTTATCGAGTTGTGCAGGAATCTTGGGGTTCCTCTTGAGTTACGGCAGGTATCTTGGGGAACCCCTTGATTTGCATAAAGGGAGTCAAGCCTCCTTTCAAATTTCAAGAGGGAACTTGGATTGCTCTCAAGTTGCTTCAGGGGAAAAGGGCTTCATCTCACACTGAGTGGTGAATCTCATGGTTTTTTTCGAGTTGTGATGGGAAACTGCTGTTTCTCCTGGACTTGTGACCTAGACTTCAGGGGACTTCTCTTGATACCTCAGGGAAGTCAAGTCTCCTTTCAAGTTGTGAGGAGTGGGGAATTGCTCTTGAGCCACTGCAGTGGAAAAGGGCCTCATCTAGCACTGAGAGTGGGATCTCGTGGTGTTTCTCGAGTTGCAATAGGAAACTTAGGGTTCCTCTCAAGTTCTGATGGGAAATCAGGGAACCTCTCGTGTTGCCTCAGAGAAGTCAAGTCTACTTTCGAGTTGTGAGAGGAGCACGGGATTGCTCTGGAGTTACTGCAGGGGAATCGGGCCTCATCTCGCATTGATAGGGGAATCTTGTGGTGTTTCTCCAGTTGCAGTGGAAAGCATTGGATTTCTCTTGAGTTGCAACTGGGACCTCAGGAAACTTCTCATGTTGCCTCAGGGAAGTCAGGACTCCTTTCGAGTTTCAAGGAGCAACTCGGGATTCTTCTTGAGTCAATGAAGGGGTATAGGGCCTCATCTTGAGTTGAGGCTGGATACTCAGGGTTCCTTTCCAGTTGCGACAGGGATCTTGGGGTTGCTATCGAGCTTCCACAGGGGAGTCTGGCCTCATCTCTTGTTGAGGCATGGAAATCCGCTTTCCTCTCGTATTGTAAAAGTTGTGTCACATTTCCTGTCAAGTTCAGGTGGGGAACTTGGGCTTTTTCTAGATGTGCAACAGGGGAGTCAGACATCCATTCATGTTGTGAGGGGATACTAGGGGTTCCATTTGGATTGGTGCAAGGGAATCAGGCCTTATCTTGAGTTGAGGGCAACTCAGTGTTGTTTCAAATTCCGGTAGGAACTGTGGGGTTCCTCTCATGTTTCAATAGGTGAGAAAGGCCTCATCTTGATGTGCAAGTGGAAAGTCAGGATTCCTATTGCTTTGAGTCATGGAAATCACCCCTTATCTCGAGATGAGGTGGGGAACACGGGACTTTTCTTGAGTTGTGGCAGGAAACACAGAGTTCATCTCGAGTGGTGAATGGTATCTCGGGGAACCCCTTGAGTTGCATAAAGGGAGTAAAGCCTCTTTTCGAGTTTAGAGAGAGAACTTGGGATTGCTCTCAAGGTACTTCAGAGGAAAAGGGCCTCATCTCCCTTTGAGGGGGGAATCTTGTGGTTTTTCTCGAGATGTGGTGCCAAGCTTGGGGTTCCTCTAGAGTTGCAACTGGGACCTCAGGGGACCTCTCGTGTTTCCTATGGAAGTCAGGTTTGATTTTGAGTTGCGCCTCAGGATTCCTCTGAGTTGCTCAGTGGTTTTGGGCTTCCTCTCACATTGAGCCAGGAATTTCATGATGTTTTTTGAGTTGCAGTGGGGACCATTGGGCACTTCTCGTGTAACCCTAGGAAATTCAGGCCTCCTTTCAAGTTGCACTGGTCACTTTGGGATTCCTCTAGAGTCACTGCAGGAGGCTAGGGCCTCATCACGAGTTGAGGTGGGAAACTCAGGGTTCCTCTCCAGTTGCAACAGGGATCTCAGGGTTCCTATCGTGTTTCAACAGGGGAGTTAGGCGTTATCTTGTTTTGAGTCATGAAACTCTGCTTTCCTTTCAAGTTGTAAAAGGGTTTTCAGGCCTCCTGTCGAGTAGAAGTAGGAACTTCTGCCTTTTATATATGTGCAATGGAGGATTTAGACCTCCCTTAGTGTTCTGAGGGGATACTCGGGGTTCCATTTGAGTCGGTGCAGGGGAATCAGACCTTATCTCGAGCTGAGGGGGAACTCAGTGTCCTTTCTACTTGCAGGAGGAACCACGGTGTTCCTCTCGAGGTTCAATACATAAGACAGGCCTCCTCTTGATGTGCAAAGTGAAAGTCGGGATTCCACTCGAGTCAAAGCATGGGAATTGGCCCTCATCTCGAGATGAATTGGGGAGCATGGGGCTCTTCTTGAGTTGTGGCCAGAATCTCTTGGTACCTCTCTAGTTATGACTAGTATTCTGGGGAACCCCTTGAGTTGCATAAAGGGAGTCAAGCCTCCTATCGAGTTTTGAAAGGGAATTCGGGATTGATCTTGAGGCACTGTAAGGGAAAAGGGCCTCATCTAGCATTGAGGGGGGAATGTTGTGGTTTTCCTCGAGTAGGGGCTGGGACATTGGTGTTCCTGCCCATTTGCAACAGTGACCTTAGGGAACCTCTCAGATTGCATCAGGGAAGTCAGGCCTCCTTTCAAGTTGCAAGGGCCACCTCAGGATTCCTTTCAAGTCGTGAAAAGGGAATAGGACCTCATTTTGAGTTGAAGTAGGAAACTCAGTGTTCTCCAGTTACAACAGGGATCTTGGGGATCCTATCGAGTTTCAACAGAGGAGTCATGCCTCATATCATGCTGAGGCATGGAACTCTGCTGTCCTGTTGAATTGTGAAAGGGGTGTCAGGTTCCTGTCCAGTTGAGGCAGGGAACTTGGGATTTAGTGGAGGTGCATCAGGGTAGTCAGACCTCCTTTCCTGTTGTGAGGGGATACTTGGTGTTCCATCCGAGTTGGTGCAGGGAAATCAGGCCTTATCTCCAGTTGAGGGGAAACTTGGTGTCCTTTCAACTTACAGCTGGAACCTCAGGGTTCCTCTCGAGTTTCAAGAGGTGAGACAAACCACCTCTTGAGGTGAGAGGGGAAAGTTGGTATTCCTCTCGAGTCAACACATGGGAATCGGTCCTCATCTTGAGATGACGTGAGGAAAACTGTGCTCTTCTCAAGGTGCAGTGGGAAACCTCAGATTCCTCTCCAGTTGCAACAGGAATCTAGGTGCTCCTATAGAGTTTCAACAGGGGATTCAGGCCTCGCCTCTTGTTGAGGCAAGGAACTCTCCTTTCCAGTGGCATTGTGAAAGGGGTGTCAGTCCTCCTGTCAAGTTGAGGTGGGCTACTGGGGCTTTTTCTAGAGGTGTAACAGGGAAGTAGACGTCCCATTGTGTTGTGAAGGCATACTTGGTGTTCCATCTGAGTTGGTGCAGGGGAATCAGGCCTTATGTCGTGTTGAAGGGAAACTTGCTGTCCTTTTGACGAAAGGCCTCCTATTGAGGTGCAAGGGGAAAGTCGGGATTCCTCTCAAGTTGAAGAAGGAGAATCGTCCCTCATCTCGAGATGAGGTGGGGAACACGGGGTTCTTCGCGAGTTGTGATGGGAAACTAGGGGTTCTCCTCAAGTTCTGACAGGTATTTTGGGGAACCTCTTGAGTTGCATAAAGTCATTTGCATTTCGACTGGGAACTCAGGATTTCTTTCAAGGCTCTTCAGGGGAAAAGGGCCTCATCTCATGTTTCGGGGGGAATCTCATGGTTTTTCTCGAGTTGAGGCCTGAAGCTTTGGGTTCCTCTCGAGTTCCCTGATGGGGACCTCAGGGAACCTCTTTTGTTGCCTCAGGGAAGTAGAGTCTCCTTTTGAGTTGTGAGAAGTAGTGTGGGATTGCTCTGGAGTCACTGCAGGGGAGTCAGCCCTCATCTCGAGATGAGGTGGGGAACACGGGGATCTTCTCAAGTTGTGGCTGTAACCTCGAGTTGTGGCTGAACTCAGGGAACCTCGCATGTTGCCTCAGGGAAGTCTAGTCTCCTTTCGAGGTGTGAGAAGCAGAGCGGGGTTGCTCTCAACTCACTGCAGGGGAATCAGGCCTCAACTCGCATTGGGGCGGGGGGAGTCATGTGGTGTTTCTCGAGTTGTGATGGGGACCTCAGAGAATCTCTCATGTTGCCACAGGAAGTCAGGCCTACTTTCAAGGTGCAAGGGGCAGCTCAGGATTCCTCCAGAGTCACTACATGGGAATAGGGCCTCATCTCAAGCTGAGGCAGGATACTGAGGGTTCCTCTCCAGCAGTGACAGGGGTCTCGGAGTTCCTATCAAATTTCATCAGGGAGTCAGGCCTCGTATCATGTTGAGGTAAGAACGCCTCTTTCCTCTTAAGTTGTAAAGGGTTTTCAAGCCTCCTGTTGAGTTCAGATGGGGAATTTTGGCTTTCCCTAGAGGTGCAAGTGGGGAGTCAGACATCCCTTCATATTGTGACGGGTTACTCAGGGTTCCATTTAAGTCAGTGCAGGGAATCTGGCCTTTTCTCGAGTTGAGGGGGAGCTTGGTGTCCTTTCAACTTGTGGCAGGGTCTGTGGGGTTTCTCTAGGGTTTCAGTAGGTGAGACAGGCCTCCTTTATATTTGCAAGGGGAAATTCAGATTCCTCTGAGTTGAAGCAGGAAAATCGTCCCTAATCTTGAGATGGGGAAAATGGGGATATTCTCGAGTTGTGGCATGAAACTCAGGGTTCCTCTCATGTGGCAATGGGTATCTCAGGGGAACCTCTTGAGTTGCATAAAGGGAGTCAAGTCTCCTTTCAAGATTTAAAAGGGAACACGGGATTGCTCTCCAGGTGCTGCAGGGAAAAGGGCCTCATCTTGTGTTGGGGGGGTTGACTCATGGTTTTTCTCGAGTTGTGGCGGGAAGCTTGGAGTTCCTCTTGATTTGTGAAGGTGAACTCAGGGAACCTCGTGCATTGCCTCAGGGAAGTAAAGTCTCCTTTCAATTTGTGACAGGCAGAGTGGGATTGCTCTCAAGTCACTACAGGCGAATAGGGCCTCAACTCACATTGAGGGGCGAATCACGTGGTGTTTCTTGAGTTGCAAAGGGGACCTCAGGGAATCTCTCATATTGCCTCAGGAAGTCAGGCCTTCTTTCAAGTTGCAAGGGGCAGCTTGGGATTCCTCTGGAGTCACTGCAGGTAATAGGGCCTCTTCTCGATTTGAGGCGGGAAACTTGGGCTTTTTCTACAGGTACAACAGGGGTGTCAGACCTCCTTTCATGTTGTGAAGGGGTATTCGGGGTTCCATTCGAGTTAGTGCATTGGAACTGGGCCTTATCTCAAGTTGAGGGGGAAGTCAGTGTATTTTTGACTTGTGGCAGGAACCACAGGGCTCCTCTCGAGTTTCAATAGTTGAGACAGGCCTTCTCTTGAGGTGCAAGGGTAAAGTAGAGATTTCTCTAGAATCAAAGCATGGGAATTGGTCCTCATTTCGAGATGCAGTGGGCAACACAGGGCTCTTCTCGAGTTGTGGCAGGAATCTCGGGGTTCCTCTCGAGTGGTGATGGGTAGCTGGGGAACCTCTTCAGTTGCTTAAAGGGATTCAAGCCTCCTTTCAAGTTTCAAGAGGGAACTCAGGGTTGCTCTCAAGGCGCAGGGGAAAAGGGTCTCTTCTCGCCTTCAGGTGGGAATCTTGTGCTTATACTCTAGTGGTGGGAAGCTTGGGGTTGTTCTCAATGTGCAACGGGGACCTCAGGAAACCTCTCATGTTGTCTCAGGAAAGCCAAACCTCCTTTCAAGTTGTGGGGGGCACCTCGATATTTCTCTCGAGTTGCTTCAGGAGAATTGGGCTTCATCTTGAGATGAAGCAGGAAATTCAGGGCTCCTTTCAAGTTGTGCCATGGATCTCTTGTTCCTCTAGAGTTTCAACGGGGCAGTCAGGCCTCGGCTCATGTTGAGGCATGGAAATTCACTTTCTTCTTGAGATGTAAAATGGGTGTCAGGCCTCCTGTCGAGTTCAGGCAGGGAACTTGGGCTTTATCTAGAGGTGCAACAAGGGAGTGAGACCTCCCTTCGAGTTGTGACGGATACTCTGGGTTCCATTCATGTCGGTGCATGAGAATCAATCCTCATCTCGAGTCAAGGGAAACTCGTTGTCCTTCCAACATTCTGCAGGAACCGCTGGGTTTCTCTAGAGTTCTACAGGTGAGACAGGCCTCCTCTTGAGATACGAGGGGAAAGTCAGAATTCCACTCTAGTCGAAGCAGGGATATCTGCCCTAATCTCAAGAAGAGGTAGGGAACATGGGGCTCTTCTCGAGTTGTGGCTGGAAACTGTGGTTCCTCTTGAGTTTCAATGGGTATCTTGGGAAACCTCTTGAGTTGCATAAAGATGATAAAGCCTCGTTTTGAGTGGGAACTTGGGATTGCTCTCTAGATGGTGCAGGGGAAAAGGGCCTCATCTCGCACTGAGGGGTGAATCTCAGGGTTTTTATCGAGTTGTGACAGGATGCTTGGTGGTCCTCTCGAGTTGTGATGGGGACCTCATAGAGCCTGTCGTCTTGCCTCAGGGAAGTCAAGTCTCCTTTCAAATTGCAAGGTGGTACGTGGGAGAGCTATCGAGTCACTGCAGGGGAATCCCGCCTCTTCTCCATTTATTGGGAAATCTCGTGGTGTTACTTGAGTTGCAGTGGGAAGGTTTTCATTCCTCTTGAGTTGTGACGGGGACCTCAGGGAACCTCTCAAGTTGCCTCAGAGAAGTCAGGCCTCCTTTCTAGTTGCGAGGGGCACCTTGGAATTTCTCTGGAGTTGCTGCAGTGGAATAGGGCCTCTTCTTGAGTTGAGGCTGGAACCTCAGGGTTCCTCTCCAGTTGTGCCAAGGAACTCAGGGTTCCTACCGAGTTTCTGTAGGGGAGTCAGGGCTCATCACTTTTTCAGACATGGAACTCCACTTTCCTCTCAAGTTGTAAAAGGGCTGTCAGGCCTCTGGTAGAGATCAAGTGGGGAACCTGGGCTTTTTTGGAGGCACAAGAGGGGAGTCAGACCTCCCTTCATGTTTTGAGGGTATTCTAGGGGTTCCATTCGAGTCAGTGCAGGGGAATCAGGCCTTATCTCTAGATGAGGGGGAAACGCAGGGTCCTTTCAACTTGCAGCAGGAACCGCAGAGTTCCTTTCAAGTTTCAATTGAGACAGACCTCCTCTTGAGGTGTGAGGGGAAAGTCAGAATTCCTCTCGAGTTGAAGCAGGAGAATCAGCCCTCATCATTAATTCAAGTAGGTAATAGGGGGTTCTTCTCGAAATGTGGTGGGAAACTCCGCGTTCCTCTCGAGTGGTGATGGGGATCTCAGGGAACCTCTTCAGTTGCATAAAGGGAGTCAAGTCTCCTTTTGAGGTTTGAGAGGGAACTCAGGATTGCTTTTGAGGGGCTACAGGGGAAAAGGGCCTCATCTCGTGTTGATGGGGGAATCTCATGGTTTTTCTCGGGTTGCGGCAGAAGGTTGGGGTTCTTCCTGAGTTGCGATGGGTAACTCAAGGAGCCTCTCATGTTGCCTCAGGGAAGACATATCTCCTTTCAAGTTGCAAGGGGAAGCGCAGGATTGCTCTCCAGTCACTGCAAGGCAAACGGGCCTCATCTCGCATTGAGGAGTTAATCTCGTGGTGTTTCTCAAATTGTGGCGGGAAAATGTAGGTTCATCTCAAGTTGCGATGGTGACTACATGGAACTTCTCATGTTGCCTCAGGGAAGTCAGGCCTCGTTTTGAATTGCGAGGGGCACATCAGGATTCTGGTAGGTCTCTGCAGGACAATAGAGTCTCATTTCGAGTTGTGACTGGAAATCCAGGTTCCTTTTGAGTTATGACGGAGACCTCAGGGAACCTATTGTGCTGCCTCAGGCAAATCAGGCCTCCTTTCAAGTTGCGAGGGGCACCTCGCGATTCCTCTTGAGTCATTGCAGGGGGATAGGTCCTCATCTCTAGTTGAGGCAGGAAACTCAGGTTTCCTCTCCAGTTGCAACAGGGATCTCGGGGTTCCTTTTATGGGGGGGATGATCAGAAATATTTATTCAATTAGGTTGAAATCCTCAGAAAAATCAACTCCATAGCTTTTGAGGGGAGGGAGGTGCAATTTGATCTACTACCAAGTGGGGATTTGGGGAGGGGCAGGTATTTTGGGAGTCTGGGTAGGGAGATTTTTTTTTAAAGCTTTTATATTTTCCTACTTTTAGGTGGCTATGAAGTGTCCTGGTCTCCTGACAATGTTTTGTCTAGATAAAACTTTTCTTTAAGACGGGCCTTGTCAAAAACACAAGGTAGCTGTTGAGAGTACAATAACCCATTTACAAAATGTTTAATGGTCATTTGTGTAAGTGGATTTATATAAACAGAAAATAGTTTTATGTTTTCTTTGCTAAGTCACCAAGCGAAATGCTAGGACCAACACAATTAGGCCGAGGCTTTGGGGACAATAGCCGTACCTCCTCTGAGTAAGACTTGAGCACCATCTGGAGGACACATTTGAAACTACAGCATGGTAACGGAAAAATCTAATGTTTCCAAGCAACCCGGTTTAATTGGGGAACTGATGGACAATAGAGGCAGGAAAGAACTGCCTCCATTCCATGGTTTCAGCTCCTACTATTTCAAGCTTCCATCGGAGGATTGATAGTAGTGTTACTGAGTGAGATACTTTCAGCCGAGGTGGGAGATGAAACCATAACATCTGAAGAGCAGTAACATTAGCTTCGTAGTAAATACAGGTCAGGAAGTGTTTGCAAGAGGGAATCAAGCAAATAGTTCCCCAAAGTGTTGCATCTTGCTATCCCCTCTCCTTTCCTTGAGTAGAGGGGTACACACAATATCCACTTTATTCCCAAGATATAACCGACTGATAGTTAAGTTTTTTTTTAAAGACATTTACATTTTAATAGATTGAAAGCCTTAGTGAAAAAAAGAAAAGAGACAGAGAGAGAATAATAGCAGAATTTCCAGTAGATGTCAGCAGTTGGCTTTGTTAGAGTAAGAAAAACCGTTTCCTTTATCAAATACTTAATTATTCCTTTTAAACAAACAAGGTCGCTTCCTTACTGATTCAGTCATTTTAATGAAATTGTTTTAAAAGGAGTATGTAACCCTTAAGAGTCTGAACAGTAAAAAATGCCTGCATTTCTCATTTCTTTATTTCTCCTGAGATACCGGAATTTCTAATGAGATAGTAGTCTCCTACCTCAATGCTTTTCAAATATCTCTGGTGAAAAAAAAATTTCTTTTTAAATTTCCAATAACTTGGTGGACCAATACTTGGGTAAATTAAAATCAAAATGTTATGAATTTTATGTTCATATCTAAAAATTTAGTGTCACTCTGTACTTGTCACAGACTGTTTTGTGTGCAGACTGGCATTGGTCTGTGGATGGCATGGAGAATCACCCCTCTAGTCTCTCTAAAAATACTTTCACTTGGCCTAAAGATCTCTGCACACCGTGGTTACATTCAGGAGCTTGACTTACACTTTTCGTTCAACTTTTACAAGAAGACAGTCTCCAAATCCATAATTATGAACATTTCAGATGCTTTCTTGTCTCCATCTTAAACTGACCCTCTACCTGCACTGTGTTGATACAACTTTCTATTCCTTTGTTTATAAGTTCAGTCCTGTTCAGGGTCAATAACTTTATTGGTGATGAATTTGGCCTGGTTCAGAAGCTCATGTAAGATATGTGGGTAGCACAGAAGTTCAGATATTTGAGGATTCCCAGGAGGAATCCACCAGGAGGAAACAACATAGCTGACAAGACATATGCTTTCTTCCTTTCTTTCTTTCTTTTTTTTTTGGCTGCCCACAGCACATGGGATCTTAGTTCCCCAGCCAGGAATTGAACCCACACCCTTTGCAGTGGAAGTGTAGAGTCCTAATCACTGGACCACCATGGGAGTCCTGCTATGCTTTCTTGATATAAAGATTACAGGAAAGCTTCAGTTGAACTTTTTTCCCCAAAAAACACAGGTTGAAAGAGTCTTCTGATGGATAAGCGATTCCACTATTCTGAACTTCTTTCATCCACCGGTTGAAAGGCAATGAATTCTCTTTTCTTATCCCAGTAACTTCAAACTGAAAATTCCACGTGGCCGTGTATTAAGTGAAGTGTTCATAAATTTTCATTTATAAGGCACAAACCCTACACATCTCTCAAGAGAAAGGGAAACAAAAGATGTGAAGACAGTAACCTAGGAAGAGAGGAGGTTCATCAAACTGGAGTGAAAAGCCACCTCCCTTTTTAGTAAACAGAGACCTCATACTGATAGGAAATGCAGTCTTTGGGGAGGGTTTCAATGCAGCCCCCTTCCCTGGATCACTGCAGAAGGTAGTCCTCAGGGGGCTGCGAAGCCAGGACACATCAACTGTAAGTACCCACCCCCAACTCCCTATCCCACAGAAGCTGCCAGGCAGTGATGTCTTAGCAGAACATTCTGCCTATAGGGTGCCCAGTTCACCAGCCTCACCCAAAGGAGCCTTCAGGGACCAACCTTGCATGAGTACACACACATGCCTGTCCTGGGGCTTGATTTAAGTGCTCTAAGCTGAATGCTTTTCTGAGGACCGTGAACTAGGAGAGTTACATGTGTCCTTCATAGGGCAGCATCTATTTAAGAGGTTGGACCTTGAGTTCCTCTTGAAATAATCAGATCCCTAGAACCAATTCACTCTACCAGGAGCTTTTTGAACAAGCTTGTCAAAATCTGGAGAAGATACTCTGAAGAAAGCTCCAGATCTTCTGGCATGTAAAGCAGCCCTAGTAGATGTCAGGCAATCATGCAGTGAACAGGGGTAAAACAGAAGGGTCCCATGACACCAAACAGTAGCCATGCTTGCTGGCTGGGCCTCCTGATGGCTCTTGGCACTATATTTTCTAGTACCATTTCCATCAGTATTATATGAGAGTAAATATCCTGAATGTCTGCCTGGATCCAAACATTTCCTGGAAGCATGACTGCTTCATTGTCCTTGCTATGCCCATGCAAGGTACAGCTGGGAGTGAATAGCACTCTGGAGAAAACAGCCAGGCAGACATCATCCTGAGAAAAGCGGGCTAGAGAAGGGACCAGAAGTCAGACAAATCCAGTATCCAATCACCAAAGACCAGCATTGCAAAAGAATGCCCATTTCAATACAGTGTGGTCTAGCCACCTTGTAATTTTTTCAGCCCAATTAGATTTTCCTTCTAGTCCAGGGCTGGCCCCGGAGGCCACAGTCAGAATGCTACTCAATTTTCAGGCATGAAGATTCTTAATTCAGTGTCTGACGAACCTTAGCCAAGGTCCCTTCCCTTCCTGTGTCTCATAAGGCTACAGCCCAGAGGATGAAATATAAACCTTTTATTCAGGACAATAATAACAAAACTCTTGGATCCTTTGGCTTCCCAATGCCATAGCCATAGCCACTCCTGGAAATATAGTACTCATTTGAAAGCCCACTCTTAAAAACACAAAGTCACCTCCTACTCAAGTAGGACTCAAGTTCCTCCCAAATCATGACAGGCTGCCTCCACACCGTGCCCCACCTGGCAATCTCAGGAATCTTTCTCGTTCAGTCTGGCCTTGATTTTTTGTCTCAAGAAGGCTGCAGTGCCTGCACTGCAGGCCACCACAAAGAAGGAGAGGCAGGCCAGGTAGATGGACAGGGGGCTGTGGCATGGCAGGTAGATGTCCTGTTGCCCCTTGTAGTCCAGGAGGATGTGCAGACAGACAGAAAGGTGTGGAAGATCTGGTGCCCATGGCCCATGATGTCACAGGATTCAGGGAAGTACTTCTCCAGGACCGGGCAGAAGAAGTAGGCACTGACCAAGAAGATGATCTAGAGGGCATGGTACCAGGCCGCTGGGTCCTGGCAGCCAGACAGGTGGCACAGAACCATGCGATGGACCATGGGGCTGATTTCCAGGATGTAGGCCAGCCTGGACAGCACCACCTGGCAGATCTTCCTCATGACTGGGTAGGGCCTGTGGTACCGGTCCTTGGCTTAGTAGCAGCAGGTGCATGATAACCAGCCACAGAAGGCGGCAGCTGGCAGGAAGAGGAGCCAGAAGTGCTTGTACCAGGCTTGGTCGGAGGTGTAGAAGAAGTGGACCAGGGCACTGCCCTACTTATAAATGCTCACACCCATGTAATCCATGAAGAAGGTGTAGTGTGAGAGCTCCAACTTTGACTGCAGCAGGTGGGCCAGGAGGCTGAAGGTAAGGTATGTGATGGAGGACAGGACATAAATGAGCAGGGGCAGCACGTAGGCAGAGGTCCACAGCAGGTCCTCATCCTCCACAAAGGCCCAGAACCGCAGGAGGACGGCCAGTGCCGCCAGCAGGTGGGTCCAGACATTGACCATGTAGCGTGGCATAGTAGCACCACTCATGGATGGTGGGCCGGTACCCAGAGCGGATGTAGGGCTCCCAGAAGAGCTGGGGCACGTCGGTCTCGGGGCCAGTGCTGGGCATCTTGGGCAGCCCATCCTCCAGGATCTTGGACAGGCATTGCAGATGCTGCCCGCTCATGGACAGGGTGCTCAGATGCTCCAGGATGGCGGTCATGGCTGCCCTGGGATGCTACCTTTCCTGAGTACCCAAATCTGTATGTGACAATTTCAGGCTTCAAAAATATTTAACTTGCACTTGGAATTTTTAGGTTATACATGACCCAGATGAGCACGGTGATTATTTCATAAAACAGCAGCAACGGCGGCTGAGCCTGTGCATGCAGCCCTGCCCACACTCCCGGCCCAAGATCCCGCTCCCAGCTTCCTATAGTCAGCGGTGACTGCAGCCAGTGCGAGTCGGAGGAGTGGCAGGGAAGAGGGGCCAGCTGGGGATTGGCTCCATCCGGTTCCTTTGGGGTTCCTATCGAGTTTCAACAGGGGATTCAGGCCTCGTCTCATGTTGAGGCATGGAACTCTGGTTTCCTCACATGGTGTAAAAGGATTTTCAGGCCTCCTGTAAAGTTCAGGCAGGGAATTTATGCTTTCTCTAGAGGTGCAAATGGGTAGTCAGACCACCTTTCTTGTGAGGGGGTACTTGGGGTTCCACTCGAGTCAGTGCATGGGAATATGGCCTTCTCTCTAGTTGAAGGGTAACTTGGTGTCCTTTAGACTTGCAGCAAGAATGTGGGGTTCTCGAGTTTCGGTGAGACAAGCCTCCTCTTGAGGTGTGAGGGTAAAGTTGGTATTCCTCTTGAGTTGAAGCAGGGGAGTAGGCCTCTTTTTGAGATGAAGTGGGAAACACGGGGCTCTTCTCTAGCTGTGCAGGGAAACTCAGCTTTCCTCTTGAGTTGTGATGGGTATTTCAGTGAACCTCTTAAGTTGGAAAAAGGAGTCAAGCATCCTTTTGAATTTCCAGAGGGAACTTGGTTTTGCTCTCGAGGCATTGCAGGGGGATGGGGTTCATCTCGCTTTGAGGGGCGATCTCATGGTTTTTCTCGAATTATGGCAGGAAGCTTGGGGTTCCTCTCAAGTTGGGAATGGGAGCTAAGGGAACCTTTCGTGTTGCCTCAGGGAAGCCAGGCCCCCTTTCAGGTTGCAACTGTCACCTCAGGATTCCTCTCGAGTCACTGCAATGGAATAGGCCTCATCTTGATTTGAAGCGGGAAACTGAGGATTCCTCACCAGTTCCAACAGGAATCACGGGTTTCCTATCAAGTATCAACAAGAGAGACAGGTCTCGTCTCGTTTAGAGGCATGGAACTCGTCATTTCCTCTCCAGTTGTTAAAGGGCGTCAGGCATCCTGTCAAGTTCAGGCACGGAATTTGGGCTTTTTCTAGACTTGCAACAGGTCAGTCAGACCTCCCTTCATGTTGTGTGGGGATATTCAGAGTTCCATTCGAGTTGGTACAGTGTAATCAGGCCTTATCTCGAGTTGAGGGGGAACTCGGTGTCCTTTTGAGTTGCAGAAGGAAAGGTGGGGTTCCTCTTGAGGTTCAATAGGTGAGACAGGCCTCCTCTTGAGATGCGAGGGAGAAAGTTGGAATTCCTCTAGAGTTGTATCAGGGGAATCAGCCCTTGTTTGAGATGAGGTGGGTAACACGGGGTTCTTCTCTAGTTGTCATGGGAAACTAGGGGTTCCTCTCGAGTTGCAACGAGTATTTTGAGGAATCTCTTGAATTGCATAAAAGGAATCAAGCCTACTTTCAAGTTTTGAGAGGGAACTCAGTATTGATCTTGAGGACCTGCAGGGGTATTGGGTCTCATCTCACGTTGAGGAGGGGATATCATGGTTTTTCTCAAGTTGTACTCTGGAAGCCTGGGGTTCCACTCGAGGTGTGAAGGGGACTTTAGTGAAACTCTTGTGTTGCCTCAGAGAAATCAGGCCTCATTTCAACTTGCGATGGGTACCTCAGGATTCCTCTTGAGTTACTGCATGGGAAGAGGTCCTCACCTCGAGTTGAGGTGGAAACTCAGGGTTCGGGTCTTATCTCTAGTTGAGGGGGAAATTGGTGTCTTTTCAACTTGAGGCAGGAACCGCAGGGTTCCTCTCGAGTTCCCACAGGTGAGACAGCCTCTTCTTGAAGTTTGAGGGGAAAGTCGGGATTCCTCTTAAATGGAAGCTGGGGGGTCAGCTCTCATCTCTCAATCAGGTGGAGAATACGGGGCTCTTCTTGAGTTGTGGCAGGAAACAAGGGGTTCCTCTCAAGTGGTGACAGTTATCTCTGGTAACCTGTTGAGTCACATAAAGGGAGACAAGCCTGCTTTTGAGTTTTGAGAGGGAAATTGGGATTGCTCTCAAGGCACTTCAGAAGAAAAGAGCCTCATCTTGTGTTAAGGGGGTAATCTCGTGGTGTTTCTCAAGTTGCAGCAGGAAGCTTTGGATTCCTCTTGAATTTTATCAGTGACGTCAAGGAACCCCTCATGTTGCCTCAGGGAAGTCAGGCCTCCTTTCAATTTGTGAAGGGCACTGTGGGATTCTCTCGAGTAACTGCAGCAGAATAGGGCATCATCTCGCATTGAGGAGGGAATCTTGTGGTTTTTCTCAAGTTTTGGCAGGAGGATTGGGGGATCCTTTTGAATTGTGACGTGGTCTTCAGGGAACCTCTTATATTGCCTCAGGGAATTCAAGTCTCCTTATGAGTTGCAAGGGGGATCGTGGGATTGCTCTTGAGTCACTGCAGGGGAATCAGCTCTCATCTTGCATTGTGGGGGGAATCTCGTGGTGTTTCCTGAGTTGCATCAGGAAGCTCTGGGTTCCTCTCGAATTGTGATGGAGACCTCAGGGAAGCTCTCATGTTGCCTCAGGGAACTCATGCCTCCTTTCAAGTTTCGATGGGCGCCTCAGGATTCCTCTTGAGTCACAGCAGGGGAATAGGGCCTCATCTTGAATTTAGGCAGGAAATTCAGGGTTCCTCTCCAGTTGTGACAGGGATCTCAGGGTTCATATCGAGTTTCAACAGGGGAGTTAGGCCTCAGTTCGTGTTGATGGATGAAATTCTGCTTTCCTCTCGAGTTGTAAAATGGGTATCAGAGCTCCTGTCGAGTTCAGATGGGAAACTTGTTCTTTTTCTAGAGGTGCAACAGGGGAATCAGAAATCCCTTCATGTTGTGAGGGGATCCTCGGGGTTCCATTTGAGTCAGTGCAGGGGAATCAGGCCTTATCTGCAGGTGAGGGGGAACAAGGTGTCTTTTCTACTTGCCACAGGAATCATGGGGCACCTCTCAAGTTTCAATAGGAGAGACAGGCCTTCTCTTGAGTGCAAGGGGAAGGTCAGCATTCCTCTGGAGTCGAAGCAGGGGAATCGGCCCTCATCTCAAGAGGAGGTGGGGAACACGGGGCTCTTCTTGAGTTGTGGCAGGAAATTTGGGGTTCCTCTCGAGTGCTGATGGGTAACTTGTGGAACCTGTTGAGTTGAATGAAGAGAGTCAAGCCTTCTTTCAAGTTACGAGAGGGAACTCTGGATGACTCCTCAGGTGCTGCAGGGGAAAAGGTGTCATCTCTCCTTGAATGGGGAATCTTGTGGTTTTTCTATAGTTGTGGCAGAAGGTTGGGGTTTTTTTGATTGCGACATGGGACTCAGGGAACCTACTGTGTTCCTCAGGGAAGTCAAGTCTACTTTCGAGTTGTGAAGGGGAGTGCTCGATTGCTCTCGAGTCACTGGAGGAGAATCATGCCTCAGCTCGCACTGAGGGAGTAGTCTCAATGTTTTTCTTGAGTTGCAGTGGAAAGATTTGGTTTCACTCGAGTTGTGAAGGGGACATCAAGGAACCCCTCATGTTGCCTCAGGGAAGTCAGGCCTCCTTTCAA
>CM035300.1:42165044-42203350 GCA_020226075.1 Hydropotes inermis
GTTGCATTGGGTGGCTCAGGATTCCTCTCCAGTTGCTTCAGGGGGATAGGACCTCATCTCGAGTTGAGGCGAGAACCTCCGCGTTCTTCTCAAGTGGCAACATGGATCTCATTGTTCCTAATGAGTTTCAAAAAGGGAGTCAGGCCTCGTCTCATGTTGAGCATGGAACTCCGCTTTTCTCTCAAGATGTTAAAGGGTTGTCAGGCCTCCTATCCAGTTCATGAGGGGAACTTGGACTTTTTTCTCAAGGTGCAATGGGGGAGTCAGACCTCGCTTCGTGTTGGTAGGAGATAGTCAGGGTTAGATTCGAGTTGGTGCACCATAATCAGGCCTTATCTCAAGTTGGGTGGAAACTCAGAGTCCTTTTGACTTGCAGCAGGAACTGTGGGGTTCCTCTTGAGTATCAGTAGGTGAGACAGGCCTCCTCTTGAGGTGCGTAGAAAAAGTCTGGATTCCTCTCCAAATGAAACAGGGGACTCAACCTTCATCTCGAGATGAGGTGGGGAACACGGGGCTCTTCTCGAGTTGTTTCAGGAAAATCGGGGGTCCTCTCGAGATGTGACAGGTATTTCGGGTAACCCTTTGTGTTGCATAAAGGGAGTCAAGCCTCCTTTTGAGTTTTGAGAGGGAACTCGGGATTGCTGTTGAGGAACTGCAGGGGAAAAGGGTGTCATCTTGCGTTAACGGGGGGATCTCGTGTTTTATTCTTGAGTTGCCGCGGTAAGCTTGGGATTCCTCTCAAGTTGCAACAGTTGCAACCTTAGGGAACCTCAGATCTTGTCTCAGGAAAGTCAACTCTCCCTCCAAGTTGTGAGGGGGAGTGTGGGATTGCTCTTGTGTCACTGCAGGGGGATCGGGCCTCATCTCTCATTGAGAAGAGAATCTCGTGGTGTTACTCAAGTTGTGGCAAGAAGCTCTGGGTTCCTCTCGAGTTTCAGTGAGGATTTCAGGTAACCTTTCATGTGGCCTCAGGGAAGTCAGACGTCCTTTTGAGTTGTGAGGAGTGCCTCGGGATTCCTCTAGAGTCACTGTAGGGAATTGGGCATCATCTTGCATTGAGGGGAGATCTCGTGGGTTTTCTCCAGTTGCAGCAGGAAGATTTGGGTTCTTCTCAAGTTGTGATGTGGACCTCAGGGAACCTCTCTTGCTGCCTCAGGGAAGTCGAGTCTCCTTACGAGTTGCAAGTGGGAGCATGGGTTTGTTCTCAAGTCACTGCTCCCGAATTGGGCCTCATCTCTCATTGAGGGGGAAATCTTGTGCTCTTTGCTGAGTTGCAGTGGGAAGTGTTGGGCTCCTTTCAAATTGTGATGGGATTCTCAGGAATACTGTCATGTTGCCTCAGGGAAGGCAGCCAATTTTTCAAGTTGCAAGGGGCGCTTCGGGTTTCCTCTCAAGTCACTGCATGGGAATAGGGCATTGTCTCACATTGAGGGGGGAATCTTGTGGTTTTTCTTGAGTTGCGGCGGGAAGCTTGGGGTTCCCCTCTAGTTGCTATGTGGACACAGGGAGCCTCTTGTGTCAGGCAAGTCAATTCTCCTTTTGAGTTGTGAAGAGGAGTGCAGGATTGCTCTTGAATCACTGCTTGGGAGGCAGGCCTAATCTCGCATTGAAAGGGGAATCTTGTGGTGTTTCATGAGTTGCAGAGGGAATCTTTGGGTTCCTCTCAAATTGCAAAGGGGACCTCAGGAAATGTCTCATGTTGGCTCAGGGAAGTCATGCTACCTTTCAAGTTTCAAAAGGCACCTCAAGATTCCTCTTGAGTCACTGCAGGGGACTAGGACCTCATCCCGAGTTGAGGCAGGAAACTCAGGGTTCCTCTCCATTTGCAACAGGGATCTTGGAGTTTCAATAGGCAAGTCAGACTTCGTCTCATGTTGAGGCATGGAAGTCTGCTTTCCTTTCGAGATGTAAAAGGGGTGCCAGGCCTCCTGTCAAGTTCACACGGGGAACTTGGACTTTTTCTAGAGGTGCAATAGGGAGTCAGACCTCCCTTCGTGTCGTGAGGAGATACTTGGGGATTGATTAGAGTCGCTACCCCAGAATCAGGCCTTATTCTGAGTTGAGGGAAAACTTGGTGTCCTTTCGACTTTTGGCAGTAAGTGCAGGGTTCCACTCAAGTTTCAATAGGTGACCTCTTGAGGTGTGTGGGCAAAGTCGGGATTCTTCTTGAAATGAATCAGGGGAATCAGCCCTCATCTTGAGATGAGGTGAGGACCACAGTGCTCTTCTCAAGTTCTGGCGGGAAAATCTGGGGTCATCTAGAGTTGCAACTGGTATCTCAGGTAATCCCTTGAGTTGTATAAAGGGAGTCAAGCTTCCTTTTGAGTTTTGAGAGGGAACTGGGGATTGCTCTCGAGGTGCTACAGGGGGAGAAGGCCTCATCTCCTGTTGAGGGTGGAATCTTGTGGTTTTTCTCAAGTTGCAGCTGGAAGCTTGGGGTTCCTCTGGTGTTATGACAGGGACCTCAGGGAACCTCTCATGTTGCCTCAGGGAAATCAAGTCTGCTTTCGAGTTGTGGGGCAGGGGGAGCATGGGTTGCTCTTGAGTCACACCAGGGGAATTGGGTCTCATCTGGAATCGAGGGGGGAATCTCGTGGTGTTTCTCTAGTTGTGGCCGGAAGATCTGGGTTCATCTCGAGTTGCAACTGGAACCTCAGGGAACCTCTCATGTTGCCTCTGGGAAGTCAGCCTTCCTTTCAAGTTGCGAGGGGCACCTAGGGATTTCTCTTGAGTTGCTACAGGGGAATAGGTCCTCATCTCCAGTTTAGGTGGGAAACTCAGGTCTCCACTCCAGTTGCGACAGGGATCTCGAGGTTCCTATCGAGTTTCATCAGAGGAATCAGGCCTCATTTTGTTTAGAAGTATGGAACTCGGCTTTCCTCTTGAGTTGCAAAAGGGGTTTCAGACCTCCTGTCAGGTTGATGTGGGGAACTTGGGCTTTTTTGGAGGTGAAGAGGGGATCACACCTCACTTCATGTTGTTAGGGGATACTCGGGGTTCCATTCGAGTGTGTGCAGGGGAATCAGGCCTTATCTCGAGTTGAGGGGGAACTCAGTGTCCTTATGACTTGCTACAGGGCCCGCAGGGTTCCTCTCCAGTTTCAATAAGTGAGACAGACCCCTCTTGAGGTGCAAGGGGAAAGTCTGGATTCCTCTTGAGTCAAAGCAGGGGAATCAGCCCCCACCTCAAAATGAGGTGGGAAACATGAGGCTCTTTTTGAGTTGTGGCGGGAAACTCGGGGTTGCTCTCGTGTTGTGATGAGTATCTTGGGGAACCTCTTGAGTTGCATAAAAGGAGTCAAGCTTCCTTTTGAGTTTCTAGAGGGACTGGAGATTGCACTCGAGGTGCTGCAGTGGAATTGGGCCTCATCTCATGATGAGGGGGGAATCCTGTGATTTTTCTTGAGTTGTGGCGGGAAACTTGGGAATCCTCTCGAGTTGCGACAGGGACCACAGGGAATGTCTCTGGTTGCCTCAGGGAAGTCAAGTCTCCTATCAAGATGTGAGGGGAAGGACAGGGTTGTTCTCGAGTCACTGCAAGTGAATTGGTCACATCTCATATTGAGAGGGGAATCTCGTGGTGTTTCTCGAGTTCCAGTGGGAAGATTTGGTTTCTCTCTAGTTGTGACATGGACTGCAGGGAACCTCTCATATTGCCTCAGGGATGTCAGGCCTCCTTTCAAGTTGAGAGGTACACTTTAGGATTACTCTCGAGTTAGTGAAGAGTAATAGGGCCTTATTTCGAGTAAAGGTGGGAAAGAGCAGTCTCCTCTGGTTGCGACAGGGAGCTCGGGGTTCTTACCAAGTTTCAGTAGGGGAGTCAGGCCTTGTCTTGTGTTGAGGCATGGAACTCTGTTTTCCACTCCAGCTGTAAAATGGATATCAGAGTTTCTGTTGAGATGAGTTGGGGAACTAGGGCTTTTTCTAGAGGTTCAACAGGGGAGTAAGACCTCCCATCATATTGTGACAGGATACTCAGGGTTCCATTTGAGTTGGTGCAGAAGAATCAGGCCTTATCTCAAGTTGAGGGGGAACTTGGTGTTCTTTTGACTTGAGGCATGAACATGGCACTTCCTCTGTTGTTTCAATAGCTGAGACAGGCCTTATCTTATGGTGCAAGGGGAAAGTAGGGATTCCTCTCGAGATGAAGCAGGGGAAGTGGGCCTCTTCTCGAGATGAGATGGAGAACACAGGGCCCTTCTCGAGTTGTGGTGAGATACATGAGGTTCTTCCCGAGTTGTGACACATATCTCAGGGAACCTCTTGAATTGCATAAAGGGAGTCAAGCCTCCTTTTGAGCTTCAAGAGGGATCTTAGTATTGCTCTCTAGGGAATGCAGGGGAAAAAGGCCTCATCTCGCTTTGAGGGTGGAATCCTGTGGTTTTTCTGGTCTTGTGCCATGAAGCTTTGGGTTCCTCTCAACTTGCAAAGGGGACATCAGGGAACCTTTCATATTGCCTCTGGGAAGTCAGGCCTTCTTTCAAGTTGCAAAGGGCACCTTGTGATTCCTCTAGAATCCCTGCCTCATCTCGCTTGAGGCGGAAATCTCATAGTTCTTCCTCAGTTGTGACAAGGATCTCAGGGTTCCTATTGAGTTTACCTATCAAGTAAAAGTGGTGTCAGAGTTACTGTCGTGTTCAGGCCAGGATCTTGGGCTTTTTCTAGAGGTGCAACAGGGGAGTCAGACCTCCCTAAGTTTTGTGAGGGAGCACTCAGGGTTCCATTTGAGTCGGTGAAGGGGAATCATTCCTTATCTTGAATTGAGGGGGAACTCGGTTACCTTATGACTTATGTCAGGAAATGCCGGGTACCTCTCATGTTTCAATCGGTGAGACAGGCCTCCTCTTTTGGTGTGAAGGGAAAGTCGGGGTTTCTCTAGAGTCTAATCAGCAGATTTGGGCCTCATCTGAAGGTGAGTTGGGGAACACTGTGCTCTTCTCGAATTGTGGCGGGAAACTCGGATTTCCTCTCAAGTGCTGACAGGTATCTCAAGGAACCTCTTGAGTGGCATAAAGGAAATCAAACCTCCTTTTGCATTTCAAGAGGGAACTCGGGATTGCTCTCGAGGAACTGCGGGGGAAAAGGGCCTCCTCTCAAGTTGGGGGAGGTGGATCTCGTATTCCCCAAGTTGCAGTGTGAAGCATAGGGTTCCTTTTGAGTTTCAGCGGAAACCTCAGGGAACCTCTCTTGTTGTCTCAGGGATTTCAGGCTTCATTTCGAGTTGCCAGGGGCACCTCGGGATTCCTCTTGAGTCGCGGCAGGGGAATTAGGCCTCATCTCGTATGAGTGGGAAATCTCATGGTGTGTCTCAAGTTGCAGCAGGGACATCAGGGAGCCTCTCATGTTGCATCAGGGAAGTCAGGCCTCCTTTCACGTTTTGAGGGATTCCTCTTGAGTCGTTCTAGGGGAATAGGGCCTAATATCGAGTTGAGGTGGGAAACTCAGGGTTCCTTTCCAGTTGTGACAGGGATCTTGGGGTTCCTATCGAGTTTCAACAGGGGAGTCAGGCCTCATCTCATTTTGAGGCATGGAACTATGCTTTCCTCTGGAGTTGGAAAAGGGGTGTCAGGCTTCCTGTCATGTTCAGTCAGGGAACTTTGGCTCTTTCTAGACAAGCAGCAGGAGAGTCAGACCTTTCTTCGTGTTGTGAGGGGATACTCGGGATTCCATTCGAGTCCGTGCAGGGGAATCAGGCCTTTTCTCGTGTTGAGGGGGAACCTGGTGTCCTTTTGGCAGGAACCGTGGGGCTCCTCTCAAGGTTCAGTAGATGAGACAGACCTGAGCTTGAGGTGCAGAGGAAAGTCAGGATTCCTCTCGAGTCGAAGCAGGGGTATCGGCCCTCATCTCGAGGTGAGGTGGGACACTTCTAGAGTTGTGGCGAGAAACTCGGGGTTCCTCTCTAGTGGCCACGGGTGTCTCAGGGAACCCCTTGAGTTGCATAAAGGGAGTCAAGCCCCCTTTCGAGTTTTGAGAGGGAATTCGGAATTGCTCTCGAGGTGCTACAGTGTAAAAGGGCTTCCAGTTAGACACAAGCTGCTTGTAGGTAAGCCTACCAAGAGCTAGAAAAGCTAAATGCAGTTTAAAAGAGGTCCTTAGGCAGCCACAATCCAACATTCTAAACAGAAGGGAAGCCCAGTGAAGGAGCTGGAGACTGAGAGGGCCATTCCTTCCCTCAGGGCATCTGAACAAAGATGACTCTGTGAAGAATAGGCAGGGAAAAAGTCAAGCAGAGGGGACAGGCTAACACAGCTCTGGACAGTTCCTTGGGCTGGGAAGACAAAAATTCGAGCACAGCCCTGACAAGTCAGTCCGGATATTAGAGACTAAGCTCCCCAAGAAGAGGGAGGCACAGAAAACATACCCAACAGTCTGCCCAAACTGACTGAGCACTGAGTATCAATCACCTTGTGGTGCTCAGGAGACAGACGGTGGGCTTCAGGACCTGCCGAGAAGGAGGGGCCCTGGGAGGCACCCCAGGCTTCCAGATGGAGACACTAGAGGGCTCCTCCCTGGGGTTGGGGGGGGGGAGGTGGGTGAAGGCTGCTGAGACTCAGCTTACAAGGACCCCCCAGCCTCAAGTCACTCAGGTCTGAGTGAACAGACAGCTCTGTTCCCACTGGAGGTCTGCATCAGGGGAAACTCTAGAGAAGACAGCATCACTCAGAACCTCTAGGGTTTCCCAAACATAATGTCCAACATGCAACCAAAAAAGCAAAAAAGGGTGTAACAACAAGAAGGACCAAGAAAAAAAGAACTGAAACAGATCCAGAGGCATCAGATGTATATCAGCATATCAGAGGTATGCTAGAGGTATCAGATGCAAACACAACCTGTTCAAAAATATACTTGACAGAAGAAAAAAATTCTGAGAATCAAAACCAATTCTAGAACTTTATAATAACAGTGACTGAATTTAAGAACTCAGTCTCTGGGCTTAACATCAAATTGGACATAGATGAAGAGAGGATCAGTGAACTGAAGGATGGATTGGTAAAAATACATAAGATGGAAAAAAGTATAGAATGTATCAAAGGAGCCCGTGGTTAAAAACTATAAATAGGGACCCTCATGGTGAAGAAAGGACATAAATGGGAATAAGAAATGCCTCCAGGTGTTGAAACGAAAGAGCTTCTTAATGAAAGTGAAAGAGGAGAGTGAAAAAGCTGGCATAAAACTCAACATTAAAAAAATGAAGATCATGGCATCTGGTTCCATTGCTTCATGGCAAATCAATGAGGAAACAATGAAAACAGTTGTAGACTTTATTTCCTTGGGCTCCAAAATTACTGCAGATGGTGAAATTAAAAGATGCTTCTCCTTGAAAAGAAAGCTATGACAAACCTAGACAGTCTATTAAAAAGCAGACAGTACTTTGCCAACAAAGGTTCATTTAATCAAAGCCATATAGTAGCTCATTTAGTACTGGTTCATTTAGTCAAAGCCAGTAGTGATGTGCGGATGTGAGAGTTGGCCCATGAACAAGGCTGAATGCCAAAGAATCGGTGCTTCTGAACTGTGGTGGAGAAGACTCTTGAGAGCCCCATGGACTGCAAGGAGATCCAACCAGTCAATCCTAAAGAAAATAAGTCCTGCATATTCATTGGAAAGACTGATGCTGAAGCTCCAATACATTGGCCACCTGATGTGAAGAACTGACTCATTGGAAAAGAACATGATGCTGGGGAAGACTGAAGGCAGGAGGAGAAGGGGAGGACAGGGGATGAGATGGTTGGATGGCATCACCGACTTACTGGACATCATCTTGAGCAGGCTCCGGAAGTTGGTGATGGACAGAGAAGCCTGGTGTGCTGCAGTCCACGGGGTCACAACGGGTCAGACATGGAGTGACTGAACTGGCTGACAGGGACAGTGGCAAGAGTTGGTTCAAGAATCAGACCATTGACTCAAAAATGAAAACCACACATTGGTTTCAGCAGTTCTGTGCTTGCCTAAGGCGAGAAGAAAATGTTCATGCGCTCAGAGGAAAAAAGGTGTGGCTTTTAATGGCACAATAACACTGATAGCTGACTTCTCAAGAACAAGGAAGTCATAAAATAATGGACTGGCATCTGTAAAATGCTAAAAAACAAATAAGCACCAACCTGGAATTCTATACCCAACAAAAACACTCTTTGAAAGTGAAAACAAAATAAAGATTTTTAAGGCAAATGGAAATGAGACAACTCATCACCCAGAGACATGAACTAAAAAAATACTAAGGCAGTGCTTTGGGAAAAAGAAAAGTAGTTTATGATGGAAATATTAAAAACAAGTAAAGACCAACAATGAGGTACCTGTGAGGGTAGATATTAACTCTATAAAACAATGATGTTAACACCAAAAATATATCTAAAATTTTAAAGGATAACAGTGACAAGGAGGAAACAGTTGTGTCACAGAGGCAGTAAAAGTACTAAGTTAGACTTAAATGTAAAACGCATGCTATGTCTGCGAATGTGTACCCAACAACCTGACAGAGGAGTACAGAGGTAGAAAAACAGTTCATACTTCTAAAAGAAGGCGAGAGAAAAGGACACAGAATAGGTGGGACAGACAGAAAACAAACAGTAACATGGTATCTACACACTAAACTATCAAAACTATAAATAGAACAGATACTCTCATTAAAAGATAAAAAGTGTCAAACTGATCACAATGAAAACTATACACTATTCACAGAGGTACATGTTAAGATGGAAGACCACAGACAGGTGACAGTAAAAGATACCCAGACAAACAAGGACAGAAAACTGAGGTGGCAATGTCACTGTCAAATAGCAGCTATAGTAAGAAGCATTGTGAGCGATAAAAAGGTGCATCTCATACTGATACAAGTTCAGCCTAGCAAGAAGATGAGGCTTCTAAATTTGAATGTACCTAATAACATAACCGGGGCTTCCCTGGTAGCTCATATGGTAAAGCATCTGACTACAGTATGGGAGACCTGGGTTCGATCCCTGGGTCAGGAAGATCCCCTGGAGAAGGAAATGGCAACCCACTCCAGTATTCATGCCTGGAAAATAACATGGACTGAGGAGCCTGGTCGGCTACAGTCCATGGGGTCACAAAGAGTTGTACATGACTGAGCGACTTCACTTCAATAACATAACCTCACTACATAAAAACTGACAGAAATAGAAAAGGAGTAACAGCCAAGTTCATAATCACAGTGGGAGATGTTAAAGACACATCTCTCATGGAACTGGGCTCCCTGGTACGCAGTCACTTGCAGCCGTGAAGCACCTGAAGTGCGGTTGGCTCTACAGGGAGATGTGCTGCAAGCAGGAAACATACACTGAATCTTAAAGACTCCTCAAGAAAAAAAGAGAGTGAAATATTTCATTAGGTTTCATCATGTTGATTACACACTGAAATGATAATATTTTGGTGTGTTAATATAAAATATAAAAAAAAAATATAAAATAAATTACTTAAATAGACCCAGGAAGACATACAAAATCAGAAAATTTTATTTGCATGAAAAAAATTAAATCTGAAATTAAAAGCCTACCCACAATGAAACCAAATGTTTTTGCCAATCAATTCTTCCAAAAACCTAGGGAAGAAAAAAGTAACCACACAGGGACTCTTGGCATAAACAAGGAACACTCTCCAACCTTGTTTTATAAGACTAGCATAACCTTGATACTAAAACCAACAAGGAAGAAGTACAAGAAAGTAAAACTACAGACTCTGAGTATAGATGCAATAATCCTAAATGAAACACTAACAAATAAAGTCCGACAGAAGAACACATCGAGATCAGGTTGGGGTTGTTTGAGAATCAAAAAATGTTTTAAAAGTTAAATCACCACATGAAAGAAAAATCACCTGTGTCAAAATCTGCAGAAAATAAACAAGAAAATTTAATGTAATAATTTTAGTTCATGGATAAGAAAAAACTCTTAGTAAACTAGCAGAGAAAAATTTACATATTTTGATAAAATATCTATAAAAAAGCTAATATCATATGTGATGGTGAAATACGGAAAGCTTTTCCTCTGATAATGGGAAAGAGACAAGGATACTTATTCTCACTACTTCTGTTCACCACTGTGCTCTGTACTGGAGATCCTAGTCCGAGCGTGGGGTCCCTAGCTGCCCCCAGAGGGCTCCTGGGCAGCAGGCCTCCCCAGCCCACCCTGACCCCACAGCTGCCGCCCACCCCAGAGGGCCCCGTCCCTGCCATCAGGGAATTAGGGGGTGCCGAGTGCTCAGGCCTGAGGGTGGTGGGGGCGCCTCCACAGCATCCTGTGTGTGCTCCCCTCCTCAGCTCCCGGTCCAGCAGGGGCTGTGGGGAGCATGTGTACACGGCAGGGACACACAGGACGGCTCCCGAGCACCGCCCAGCCAGGAAGCCCCGGAGCCCTGGTGGGAGGCCTGGCTGGACTTCTGACCACTTTCCCCCCTCTGTGCCCTTGGCTTCCTCAGCTCCAAGGATAACCCCACCACGGGAGGGCCTCTGATGCCAGGGCTGCTCTGTGGGAGGGGTCAAGTTCTCCTCGAATGTGCTCAAGGCATATGATGCCTGGTCAGTCCCTAATGACTGGGCGCATTCTTGGCAGCCCTGGGGCCTGCCTGCTCTTCCTGTTGGCACCGGGGTCCCACGTGGTGATAGCTGGGAGACTGGCTCAAGGCTGGGTCTGTCTGCTTAGGTGACCGACGTGCCCCCTATCTAAAGTAGGGGGCTGCTCGCCAGGGGAACTAACCACATGGTTAGAGGATTGGAACTTCTGGCCCCTCCCCACTCCCACCATGTCTGGGAAAGAGAGAAGGGCTTCCCATTGAAGCAGTCACCAACAGCCAGTGATTTCATCAATTGTGCTTGAGTGATGAATCCTCCATAAAAACCCCCAAACAGGGTCTGCACAAACACATGCAGGTTTGGGGAAAGCGGGGCTCAGAGAGCATAAACTTCCATGCCCCCCCCCAACCCCGCACACACACACCCTGTCCTGTGCATCCTCTTCCATCTGCTGTTCCTGAGTTTATTACCTTTTACAATAAAGCTGTGATCTAGTAGGCAATATGTTTCTCTGAGTTCCGTGAGCCACTCTATAAATTAACAGAACCCAAAGTTGTTGGAACCTCTGAACTGTAGCCAGTGGGTCAGAGCTCAGGTGATAATCTGATATGCAAAACCAGGTTGGTAGATTGGGACTTGGGTCCCTGGGTCCAGCAGTGTAGAGATATACACATAGCCTGCTTTTCCATTATATTTTCCTCCTGTGGGCTCTGCTGTGCTGGTGTGGGGATATTTCTGCTAAAGGCTTGAGAGGTAGTCAATCCTTCTGCTTCTCATCCCCTGCCTCATCTGTACTTCTGTCATTTTTTTTAATATAGCGAATTTTCAATGTTGTTAGTCCTTGTGTCATTCTGACTCTCAGGCACCTGTGGTTTAATAGACTTCCAACTCTCAAGAGCTCTTTGCCTGGTGGATACGTGGAGAACTCAGGGAGCAGCAACACATCACATTGTAGCCTGGACCAGAGAGAAAGCTCTTGCCAGGAAGGCTCCATCCCTGCTGTGGGGGCAGATTCGGAGTTATCACTTCTGGTTGGTTGTGCATCCCCCAGGCCCTTGATGCAGGCCCCACTCTGAGATCTGGAAAGGAGGTGGTTTCCTCCCTGACATGGAACTAGTATTATTTTTTGTCCTCGTCCTTGTCCAGTCCCTTTTGGCTCCCAGGCTCTACACTTGACCCTCAACCACAGGATGAGAGCTCAGGTCTAGAGGAGTTTCATGGAAGGAGAGCTCCCAGAGACACTCCAATCCCCGGGCCTAAATAAGCATTTCCTTGGAGTTTCACAGCCCTGGGAGGAACTACTGGGTTTATGTCCATTTTGCAATTGAATATGTTGAACCTCAGATCATCGTGTGATTTGCCCTGGGTCACTCTGCAGGTCATTGGGTAAGGTGGGATTTGAACCCAGACCCTATGTCTTGGAGCCCATGACTGTACAGGTGTTTCTGCTCCTTGGTTAAATTTATTTCAGTTTTTTCTTTTTGGATGCATTTGTACATGGGACTGTTCTGTTCTCTCTCTGATGGTTCATATCCTGCTACATTGCTGGATTTATTCATTTTAATACTTGTTGCTCGGTGGAGTTTTTATTGTTTCATATGAATCCTGTCATAATCGTATAGTGGCAGTGTAACTTCATCTGCTCCAATGGGGATGCCTTTTATTTCCTTTTCTTGCCTAGTTATTCTGGGTAGGACATTTCCACTACTATGTTGAACAAGATTGGTGAGAGTGGGCATCCTTGTACTATTCCTGATCTTTTAGGAAACTCTTTTACCTCTTTACCACTGAGTTGGATGTTAGCTGTGGGCTTGTCTTATATACCCTTTAGGATGTTCCATGTATAACCACTGTATTGAGAGATTGTACCAAAATTGATGTTACACACTTTGTTGAAAGCTTTTTCTTCAATTGTTGAGAAGATCGCATGATTTCATTCTTAATTTTGCTAATATTGTGTATCACAATGATTGATGTGCAGATAATAAATCATGCTTGCAGGCACAGAATAAATTCCACTTGATCATAGTGTATGATTCTTTTAATGTATCTTCAATTTGGTTTGCTAATAGTCTTTTGAGGATTTTTACACCCATGTACACCAGGGTCAGTGTTCTCTGGTGGTTCAGCTGGTAAAGAATCTGCCTGCAATGCGGGGGACCTGGGTTTGACCCCTGGGTCAGGAAGATCCTCTCGAGAAAGGAATGGCTACCCAGCCCAATATTCTTATCTGGAAAATTCTGTGGACAGAGGACCTGGTGGGCTACAGGCCATGGGTCACAAATAAGTGGACATGACTGAATGACTCACACTTACAAGACTGCTTCTTGAAGGTCTTAATATATAAATTCAAGATTTTATCCCAGTCAAAAATTACAGGCTAAGGCAAAAATTTCAAAAGTCCAAGAGTCCTTAGAAGTAAATGACAATAAGGCATAACAGATGAAAGCAAGGAGGACTCCACATCATTTACTTTTCAGAAGAATTTTAGATATTCAGATGAATTCTCATTAAATTTAATTAAAATGCAAGCTTTAGTTTAAAATGAAAACTTTTTTTGGCATTATGTTTCTACATTGAGACTGAAATTTTATTATTTATGTATGGGATATTAAACATTACTGAGTAGCTATTAAAATCATATTTTCAAAACCTTTAATGACATTTATAAGCACTTATAGTGGAAAAATAGCAAAGAATAGAAGATGATCCCATATAACTTTAGATGACAGTACAGATGTGTTGAATGATAGTTTTCAGATTATATTTATTTATTTTCAATTGAAGGATAACTGCTTTACAATGTTTGGTTGGTTTTCCTCATGCACCAACATGAATAGGCCGTAAGTATATTATGCACTCTTTGGTGAGCCTGCCTCCCACTTCCCACCATCCCACCCTCTAGGTCATCACAGGGCACCATGCTGGGCTCCCTATGTTATATAGCAACTTCCCACTAGCTAGCTATTTTACATATGGTAGTGGCTATGTTTCAATGCTACTCTCTCAATTCACCCCACCCTCTCCTTCTCCAGCTGATTTCACAAGTCCTTCCTCTACATCTGTGTATCTGTTTCTGTTCTTCAAATATTCACCAGTACCACTTTACAAGATTCCATGTATATGCATTAATATACTATATTTGTTTTTCTCTTTCTGACTTACTTCACTCTGTATCACAGCTTCTAGATTGATCCACCTCAGTTAAACTGACTTATATTTGTTCCTTTTCATGGCCGAATAATATTCCATTGTGTATATATTCCACAACTTCTTTATCCATTGTTCTCTTGATAGATATTAAGTTGCTTCCATGCCCTGGCTATTTTAAATAGTGCTGCAATGGACATTGTGGTACATATGTCTTTTTAGAGTTATGGTTTTCTCAGGATATATGGCCAGCAGGGGATTGTTGCATCATATGTTAGTTTTAGTCCCGCTTTTTAAAGAAAGCTACATTCCTTCTCTGTATGGCTATATCTAGTTACATGTCTACTGACAATGCATGTTTTCCATGTCCTGTCCAGCATTATTATTTGTAGAATTGTAGATGATGACCATTCTGACTGGTATGAGGTGATACTTCATGTAGTTTTGATTAGCATTTCCTTATTAATGAGTGATGTGGAATATCTTTTCATGTGTTTGGTGGCCTTCTTAATGTCTTCTTTGGCTAAATTTGTTCATGTCTTATGCTCACTTTTCAATTGGTTGCTTTTTTTCTGATATTGGGCTCTATGGTCTACTTGTATACTTTGTAGATAATCCTTTGTCAATTGCTTCATTTACAATTATTTTCTCCTATTCTGAAGATTGTCTTCTCATCTTGTTTATAGTTTTCTTTACTGCTTAAATACTTTGAAGTTTCTCTAGATGCTATTTTTTTATTTTTGTTTTTATTTCAGTCAGTCTTGAAGGTGGGTCAAAGAGGATCTTACTGTGATAAATGTCAAAGAGTGTTCTGCCTATGTTTTCTTCTAAGAATTTTAGAGTTTCTGGCCTTACTTTTTTTCCTTTAAACCATTGTGAATTTATTTTTGGGTATAGTATGAAGAAGTGTTCTAATTTCATTCTTTTACATGTAGTTGTCCATTTTCCCAACACCACTTACTGAAGAGGCTCTCTTTTCTGGCCTTTCCCCACTGTACATTCTTGCCCCCCTTGTCAAAGAAAAGCTGCCTGTAGGAGTGTGTAGGGTTTATCTCTCAGCATTGTGTCTTGTTCCACTGCTCTATGTTTCTGTTTTTGTACCTGTACCATAGTGTCTTGTTGACTCTAGCTTGGTAGTATAGTCTGAAGTCAGAAAGGTTGATTCCTCCAGCTCCACATTTCTTTCCAAGATTGCTTTGGCCTTTCTGGGTCTCCCCCCACCATATAAGTTGTGAAATTATTAGTCCTAGTTCTTTACAAAATGTCATTGGTTGTTTGATAGGGATAAATTGAATCTGCAGATTGCTTTGGATAATATAATCATTTTCACAACATTGATTTATTTCAATTCAAGAAGATGGCATATCTTTCTATCTGTTTCATCTTTGCTATCTTTCATCATACAGCCTGTCTTTCTGCATACATGTGTTTTGTCTGTTTAGGTAGATTTATTCATTGCTATTGGAGAAGAAAATGGCAACCCACTCTAATACTCTTGCCTGGAAAATCCCATGGATGGAGGAGCCTGGTAGGCTACAGTCAATGGGGTTCCAAAGAGTCGGACAAGACTGAGCGACTTCACTTTCATGTTTAACTTTCATGCATTGGAGAACGAAATGGCAACCCACTCCAGTGTTCTTTCCTGGAGAATTCCAGGACAGGGGAGCCTGGTGGGCTCCCATCTATGGGGTCACACAGAGTTGAACATGACTGACATGACTTAGCAGCAGCAGCATTCCTAGCTATGCTATTCTTCTTGTTACAGGGGGGAATGTCACTGTTTCCTTAGTTTTTCTTTCTGATCTTTCTTGTTGTGCTATATGTTTGCAATGGATTTCTGGGTATTAATTTTGTATCCTGTGCTTTACTAAATTCACTAATTAGCTCTAGCAATTTTCTGGTTCTATCTTTAGGGTCTTCTGTGAATAGAAGCAGGTCATCTGCAGTCAATGAGAGATGGACTTCTTCTTTTCCAATATGCATTCTTTTTCATATTCTTGTCTGGTTGCTGTGTCTATGCCTTACAAAACTATATAGAATAATAGGAATGAGAGTGGGCACCATGGTCTTGATCCTGATCTTACAGGAAATGCTTATATTTTGACACCATTGAGAATAATGTTTGCTGAGAGATTTTCCTATATGACCTTTATTATGTTGAGGTAGGTTTTTCCCATGTCCATTTATGGGGTGTTTTTTAAATCTTAAACTGGTGTTTAATTTTGTCAAAACCTTTCTCTTCATTGATTGAGATTATCATATGGTTTTTATCTTTCAATTTGTTAATATAGTGTATCACATTGATTGATTTGCACATCATGAAGAATCTTTGCATCCATGGGATAAACCCCACTTGAACTTGGTGTATGATCCTTTTAATGTGTTTTTGTTTTGTTTTTGCTAACATTTTCCTCAGGATTTTTGCGTTGATGTTCATCAGTGATGTTAGCCTGTAATTTTCTTTTCTGTGTGGTGTTTCTGCTTCATTTGGGTTCATGGTGATGGTGGCCACACAGAATGAGTTGGGAATGCTCCTTCCTCCACAGTTTTCTGGAAGAGTTTGACAAGCATAGGTATTATCACATCTCTACCATTTGAAAGCATTCACCTGTGAGTCCTGGGCATTTGTTAGTTGGAGATCTTTGATTAGAGTTAGTAGTGCTTGTGATTGATGTGTTCATAGTTAGAGCTTGTGACTGGTATTGATGCTTGATTTAGTCACATTTTTCATTTCTTCCTGGTTCAGTCTTAGAAGATTGTACTTTTCTAAGAATTTGTCCATTTATTCCAGGTTATCAATTTTATTATCATGCAGTTGTTTCTAATTGTTTCTTATGATCCTTTCCCTTTCTGTGTTGTCTGCTGTAACGTCTCCTTTTTCATTTCAAGTTTATTTGAGTCTTCTCCCTATTTTTATTGATGAGTCTGGCTAATGATTTGTCAATTTTGTGTATGTTCTCCAAGATGTATCTTATTGTTTTATTGATCTTTGCTAGTGTTTGTTTCATTTCCATTTATTTCTGCTCTGATCTCTATGATTTCTTTCCTTCTGCTAACTTTGGGGGTTTTGTGGCCCTTTTTCTTCTTTTTCTAGGTTCTTAAGGTGTTAGATGAGGTTGTTTATTTGATGTTCTTTTCATTTCTTGAGGTAGGATTCTTGTATTGCTCAAAACTTCCCTCTTAGCATTGCTTTTATGGCATCACATCGGTTTTAGGTTGTCATTTATTCATTGCCATTTGTTTCTGGTATTTTTAAATTTCCTCTTTGATTTCTTCAGTGACCTGTTTGATTTCTCCATGTGTTTGTGTTTTTTACAAATTTTTCCTCCAGATGATCCCTAATCATGTATCATTGTGATAAGAAAAGATGCTTGCAATGATTTTAGTTTCTTAAATCTGTCAACGCTTGATGTGTGACCCAAGATGTGATCCATTCCAGAGAGTGTTTCATGGGCACTTGAGAAAAAAAAAATGCATTCTGCAGTTTGGTGATGGAATATGCTAAAGGTATCAATAAGGTCCATCTAGTCTAATGTGTGATTTAAGGCATATGTTTCTATATTAATTTTCTTTGTGGATGAACTGTCCATTTGTGTAAGTGGGGTGTTAAAATCCCCTAGTATTATTTTCTTACTGTTGATTTCCCATTTTATGGTTGTTTGTATTTTTCTTATGTATGTAGGTGCTCCTATGTTGGATGTGTGTGTATTATTATTGCAATATCTTCTTTCTGGATTGATCTCTTTATTATTATGTAGTCTCCTTCCTTGTCTCTTGTAATAGTCTTCATTTAAAAGTCTATTTTATCTGATATGATAATTGCTACTCCAGCTTTCTTTTGCTTTTCTTTTTTTTTAAAATTAGTTGGAGGCTAATTACTTTACAATATTGTAGTGGGTTTTGTCATACATTGACAAGAATCAGACATGGTTTTACATGTATTCCCCATCCCGATCCCCCCTCCCACCTCCCTCTCCACCCGATCCCTCTGGGTCTTCCCAGTGCACCAGGTCCGAGCACTTGTCTCATGCGTCCAACCTGGGCTGGTGATCTGTTTCACCCTAGATAATATACATGTTTCAATGCTGTTCTCTTGAAACATCCCACCCTCACCTCCTCCAACAGAGTCCAAAAGTCTGTTCTATACATCTGTGTCTCTTTTTCTGTTTTGCATATAGGGTTATCATTACCATCTTTCTAAATCCCATGTATATGTGTTAGTATACTGTAATGGAATTTATCTTTCTGGCTTACTTCACTCTGTATAATGGGCTCCAGTTTCGTCCATCTCATTAGAACTGATTCAAATGAATTCTTTTTAATGGCTGAGTAATATTCCATGGTGTATATGTACCAAACCTCCTTATCCATTTGTCTGCTGATGGGCATCTAGGTTGCTTCCATGTCCTGGCTATTATAAACAGTGCTGTGATGAACATTGGGGTGCACGTGTCTCTTTCAGATCTCGTTTCCTTGGTGTGTATGCCCAGAAGTGGGATTGCTGGGTCATATGGCAGTTCTATTTCCAGTTTTTTAAGAAATCTCCACACTGTTCTCCATAGCGGCTGTACTAGTTTGCATTCCCACCAACAGTGTAAGAGGGTTCCCTTTTCTCCACACCCTCTCCAGCATTAATTACTTGTAGACTTTTGGATAGCAGCCATCCTGACTGGTGTGTAATGGTACCTCATTGTGGTTTTGATTTGCATTTCTCTGATAATGAGTGATGTTGAGCATCTTTTCATATGTTTTTTAGCCATCTGTATGTCTTACTTGGAGAAATGTCTGTTTAGTTCTTTGGCCCATTTTTTGATTGGGTCATTTCTTTTGATTTTCATTTGCATGGAATACATTTTTCAAGGCCCTCAGTTTTAGTCTGTGTGTTTCCCTAGGTCTGAGGTGGATGTATTATTGTCAACATTTATATGGGGCTTGTTTTTGCTTCCATTCAGCAAGTCTGTGTTTAAGTTGGACCATTTGATCCATTTATATTTAAGGTAATTATTGATATGCATGATACTATTAGTATTTAATTTATTATTCTGCTTTTTAAAATGTCTATTCACTCCCTTCTATTTCCTGCCTAGACAACGTCCTTTAATATTTGTTGTAAAGCTATTTTGGTGGTGCTGAATTTCTTAACTTTTGCTTATTTGTAAAGTTACTGAGTTCTTTGAACCTGAGTGAGATCTTAGCTGGCTGGAGTTATCTTGCTGGTGAGATTTTCCCTTCCATAATTTTAAGCATATCATGTCACACCCTTCTGGCCTGCAGTGTTTTTACTGAAAGATGAGCTGTTAAACTTATGGGGATTCCCTTGTGATTTTTTTGCTTTTCCTTTCCTGCTTTTACTATTTTCTCTTTTGTTAATTTTTTCTTAGTTTGATTACATATGTCTTGGCATGTTTCTCCATTGGTTTACCCTGTATTGGCCTCTCTGTGCTTCTTGGACTTGGGTGTGTTTCCTTCAACAATATAGGGAAATTTTCAGCCATTGTTTCTTCAAGTGAGATTTTATCTTTCTCTCTCTCTTCTCCTTGAATCCCTATAATGTGAATGTTAGTATGCTTGATATTATCCACCAAATGCCTTAAACTATCCTCAAATTTTTGGCTTTTTTTTTCTTTTGGTGCTCAAATTGGGTGATTTCTACTACTGTGCATTTCTTTTTCTTTTTTTTAAACATAAATTTATTTATTTTATTTTTTTAATTTTTATTTTTTTATTAGTTGGAGGCTAATTACTTTACAATATTGTAGTTGCTCTGCCATACATTGACATGAATCCATCATGTCATGGTGGTGTACAAGGTTCCCCATCCTGAAGCCCCCCTCCCACCTCCCTCCCCACCCCATCCCTCTGGGTCATCCCAGTGCACTGGCACTACTCTGTGTTTCAGCTTACTGATCTGTCCTTCTGAGCCATCTAATCTGTTGACTCATCTGCTGCATTTTTCATGTCTGTTATTGTATTCTTCCATTATAATCAGTTCTTTTTTATAGTTATTGCCTCTTTGTAGAGTTCTCATTCTGTTATTTCATGCTTCCCCTGATAGAAGTAAATATCTTGTATTCATCTGTTTAATGGGTCCACTGGGTCTTGCCATGTCATTGGCTTTCTTTAGTTGCACAGAGTGGGGGCTACACTCTAGATCTGCTGCGACGGCTTCCCATTGTTCTGTCTTCTCTTGTTGCAGAGCACAGGCTCTAGGGTTCATGAGTTCAATAGCTGTGACATGCAGGTTTACTTGCTGCTCAACCTGGGATTAGATCAGGGGTTGAACTCTTGTTGCCTACATTTTCAGGAAGATCTTAACAAATGAACCAGCAGGGAAACCCAGTAAATATCTTTATGACCCTTACTTTGCAGTCATTTGATGTAGATTATTTATCTCCACCTTGTTTAGTTCTTTTTCTGAGTTTATGTCTTAGCTGTTCATTTGCATAGATTCTTTGTCTCTTTATTTTGCCTTTCTGTTCTGTGCATTAATATTAGGGAGATGAACTATGTCTCCATGTTGAATAAGTGGATTTATGTAGAGTATCTCCTGTGTGGCTCAAAAGAACAGTTCCCCCAGGTCACCAGAAACAGGAAATCCAGGGTGTCTCCTGTGTAGGCTGAGTGTGGTTACCTCTTAGATGTCCCAGCGTTGCTTTGGGCATGCTGCTTGGTCTGGCTGGCCCCCAGTGCAGCTGCATGTGAGCCCACCTCAACAGTTGCAGTTATACTTTGGCTGGAGCTGACCTGGAGTGGGAATCACCTTGAGGGAATGCAAGTCACGGCTGAGTCTACCCCCTGTGAGTGGTAGGAAAGGAGGCTACTCTGGGGGAAACCAGGCCCTTGGGGGCGAAGCCATTTTGGAGGAGCATTGTGGGCATGGCTAGGTTGGATATGTCTGTTCCCCAGGGGACACAGAGACTAGCAGGGCAAGCAGTGCTAGCAAGGTAAGTGGGGAATGTCAGCAACATCTCCTGCTAGCAGTGGGCCAGCTGAGTACAGGGAGGATTTTTTAAAATGTCCTCAATCAGTGATTTCATCCCGGCAGAAAGTTTTAAGAAACCCTTGCCCCTTTGGTACGTGTTCTAAAATTAGTACATAATTCTCCTTCCCACGCGACCTATGCCGACATTCAGCATCATTACTGACAGCATTCAGTGTCAGTAAGTTTGGCACTAACCTATTAAGCATGGGGTCTTGGCTTACCACAGCCCCCAGCTCTCTCTCAGGCATAGCTCTGCTGGTTTGAAATCAAGATATTATGGGGGCTCATCTTCCTCATTCAGGTTACCAGGGCTCAAGTGCTCAGCATGTCCTCCAAAGGGGAGATACCAAGTTGGTAATGTCTCCTCCTAATTCTGGGTCACCCATCAGGAGTATGGGTCCTGACTAGACTGCATCTCTGCCCTTCCAGTGCATCTCCATGTGGTTTTCTGTTTATATCCTTAGTTGTGGAAGAGCTACTCTGCTAATTTTCAGGTTGGCATCTGGGTTTTCCGTGTGAGGAAGCTCTCATAATAGAATAGAGTAAGTGACTCAAAAAGTGTCCTTTCCATTTCTTTGGAAGCTCTCTCCTTGTGTAAATCAGTGGTTCTCAGAGTGTCATCACTGAAACAGCAGTGTTAGCATCACCTGGGAAGTGGTTAAAAATGGAGATTCTTAAAGTCCACCCATACTACTGTATGAGACACTCTGAATCATTCCCCCAAGCCTTACACATGCTCAACACTAAATCAACCTGAAACACATCTTCCCCAAGGTTCTGGGACCGCTGTGCCCCTTAGCTTTCACCAGGTACTACTGTTTTGGAATTTTGAGGAATTTTAGGAATTTGGGGGGCATGTTTCACCACTCTTACTTGGAAGACACTAGGAATATCTAATAAGTTGGATGTGATACTTCTGTCTCATCACCCATTGTGAGAGTTCTTAGTACATAAAGTAAAAATAAAGGACAATTTTATTGGTAAAGAAAATCCTATAGCAGGTTGGAAAGGTGCAGATGCCACATTAAAATCAAGGTCTTGCACAAGGTTCGTGGGAATACAGGATGTACAGATGTTTTGTAAACTTCATGGAAAAGAAACAAGGGTGGAGCAGAGTAGCCACGGGGCTTCAGTGACCCCCTACTGCTTAGCTGTGCACCTTCCTGCAGGTGTGATCACCACTGGACCCTGGGAAGAGTGCTTCACACCTTGAACTGTGAGGCTCCACAGCAGGCTGGCCTGTGACCTCCTGGGCACCATCCCCTTCTACTGCTTCCTGAACTGGCCATGTTTTCCCCCTCTGCCTTCACCTCCTCCTCTTTTGTGGGGTTGCCAGTATCTTGTGGTCTGTGCTGGGCCAAGGAAGACACACTTTTGCACTTCCAAACTCTACTGGCCACCTGATGACATGTTATCCTCCCATGATCGTAATTCTGGCCCTGATGGGAGAGAGCTGTGTTCACTCACCACTGGTGTACTCTCTTTTAGCTAAAGAAAGAATCCGTTCTCATCATGCCTTTTAGGTGGCTGGATTTACCAAACAGAAATCCAGGAATCCCAGTTAAATTTGAATTTTGGGGAAACAATGAAAACTTATTATTATTTTTAGTAGAAGTCCATCTCCTGCAACACTTGGGATGTACTTATACTGAAAAATTATTCACTGAAAACCAAATTTAACTAGATGGCTTGTATTTTGCCTGACAGGCTTACTCCCTAGATAAAGGGGTTCCCATTTTAGCTTCTCATCCTAGGAGTGGAACTTTGTCTTAGAAAGGAATGTATTTAGTTATCAAAATAAGGTCAGACTATTATGCACACCAGCCATGACTTGTGACATATTGATGACATGTTGAAATGATAATAATTTTTGCTTACTGGATTGAAATGTAATTTGAAAATTAATTTCATGTGCTTCTTCTTGTTTTTAAATGTGGTTACTAGAAATTTTAAGGTTTTATATGAAGCTTGAATTTATAGTCCACTGTACCCTTCACTGGACAGCTTTGGCCTAGAGTGAAAGCCATGTTGAGGGACCTAATGACCATCAGGCTGAGAGTGAGCCACCCCTCTCCCCGCAAAGAGCTAGACCCTCCCCTTTGGAGTCATTTGTGGCTGAAATGGTCTGGGGCATACAGAATCCTTGAGTGTAGTTTGTCTTTACAAAGTGTTTATTGTTTGAATTTTTCAGTTCTGACCAAATCTTGGTGGTTTTTGATTGATGACAGACCAAACAGGCCTGGAGTGCATTTCCTGTTAAGTATATTTGTAGCAGGGTGCTTCCCAGGTGACTCTGGTAGTGCAGAACCCATCTGCCAATTTAGGACACATAAAAGACTAGGGATAAAAGTTTGATCCCTAGGTCAGGAAGATCACCCAGGAGGGCAAGGCAACCCACTCCAGTATTCTCGCCTGCAGAATCCCATGGACAGAGAATCCTGGTGGGCTACAGTCCATGGGGTCACACAGCAACTGAGCACACACGTGTATTTGCAGTTGAATTATGACAGCAGATTGAGACAGGTGGGAAGAAGCAAGATGGGTGTGGAAAGGGGGTGATTTGGGAAAGGGTCTGGCTTCTGGAAGCTGTGCCATGTTGTCCTTTTTTACTCTTCTTTTTCTTCCTTTGGTTTTATGATTGCATACTGGTGGTGACAAGACAACACTGACTGCATTTGCTAGAAGCAGATGTCCCCGTTAATTTAGGTTTTAGAGACTGAAAATTAAGGAGGGTGCATTATGTAATATGGAAGAAGCAAATGAAAATTTCTTCTGTGATGTTCAAGCTCTTAATATCTCCTGAGTTGGGTTCTTGGAGGTGGATGTCTTT
Source organism: Hydropotes inermis (assembly GCA_020226075.1). Lineage (NCBI taxonomy): Eukaryota > Metazoa > Chordata > Mammalia > Artiodactyla > Cervidae > Hydropotes > Hydropotes inermis. Next base: position 42,188,531 of record CM035300.1, read on the forward strand.
TTATAACTGACAATATCTTAGGATCATAGTTTAGATGCAGGACTACAATTCTCCTTGATCATTCACTCCTTTCCTCTCCCTACCACCTCACCTTCTGAAGTTCTTGGAAAGTCAAGAAACAGTAGTGAGAGCAAAGCAAATAAAAATTCAAGAGCTTTCAGAGGCCAAGGACTTGGTCTCTGGTCAAATAACCTGACCTTTACTCAGTTGCATTTACAGTCTCTCTTCTGGGGAGGCTTGGGCAGTAAAATAATTTGCCTGCAATGCAGGAGATGTGGGTTCAATCCCTGGGTTGGGAAGATCCCCCACTCCAGTATTCTTGCCTGGAGAATCCCCATGAATAGAGGAGCCTGGAGGGCAACAGTTCACGAGGTCGCAGAGTCGGATATGACTGAGCAACTAAGCATAGCACATGCCAAGCACAGCAACTCAGAGAATCTGCTCTTGCTGCAGGATCCATCTCTGTCTACTTCCACTTTTCCCTCCAGGTCTCACCACCTGCTGATCATGTTGCCAGAGTGTCCCTCATAGGTGTCTTTTCACCAGTTTGAGGACATGCTCTCCAAGATGTCAGGCCAGTGGGAAGTTGATGCCACATACCTTAGCAGCTGGCAGTCTGGCTCATCTGGTGATAACTTCATTAAGCTCAGCCCTTCCCCACCCTAGGTCTTCTCATTGGCATTGTTGTTGTTAATTTAAGGATTTCTATAGGACATGTGTGACACATGGCTCTTCAGTAAGAGGAGCTGATAGCTTTGGCTGGCAGAGCGAGGCATGGGGCTGTGTGCTAGGTTCCATTTTCTGAGAAGGAGAACACCTGAATTTCATGAGGCCTTGAGCTCTCAGACCCAAAGGAGAGAAACCAAGGGTATAGAGATTTGACAGGCTCTGACTGGAAATCTGTGTGAGAAGGTGTTGCTGTTGGCTGTGTCCTGTGTCTCATGCTGAGAGCAGAAAAACTGATGCTTTTGAAGTGTGGTGTTGGAGAAGACTCTTGAGAGTCCCTTAGACTGCAAGGAGAGCCAGCCAGTCCATCCTAAAGGAGATCAGTCCTGGGTGTTCATTGGAAGGACTGATGCTGAAGCTGAAACTCCAATACTTTGGCCACCTGATGCAAAGAGTTGACTCATTGGGAAAGACCCTGATGCTGAGATGGATTGAGGGCAGGAGGAGAAGGGGACAACAGAGGATGAGATGGCTGGATGGCATCACCAACTCGATGGGCATGAGTTTGAGTAAACTCCAGGAGTTGGTGATGGACAGGGAGGCCTGGCATGCTGCAATTCATGGGGTAGCAAAGAGTCGGACATGACTGAGAGACTGAACTGAACTGATAATTTGGCTGTGTATTGGAAATCATTCATGACAACAAAAAGTGAAACTACAAAACTAGTTTTATGATAGGGATGCAAATTAGTTTAAAACAGGTAAGATAAATAATAAAAATATTCTAAACAATATTTGGCATTTGCATCAAAAATCTTATGAATGAGAATTCTATTCAACCAGTATTATCATCTAAAATATGTCCTGGGATAATAACCTGCGATTCCCCCAAATCTTCATTCCTATATAATTTGAATACTAGAAAACAAAAGAAACAAACCAACAGGCAAATACACATGCAAGGTTGACAAGTTCCTAGAAAATAAACTGAAAATCCATTAAGCCCTTGAAATCTAAAACATTGTTATTCCCTTAGCATCATTTTTTAATTCTACCTGTTAAAAGTCTGTATCTTTTTGAGTAACATGGATAGAAGAACCTGTCCTTTATTAATTTTATATAGCAATAACAATGCTATTTGATCTTGTGTTTTAATTTATATGTGGTATTATTTTAATACACTGAGCCACAGCTAACAATTTAAAAACATTCTTCCAAGTCTTATTGGTGAATTATATAAGAAAAGAATGGTCAACAGACAAAATGTTTTGTTAAAGTGCTCACTAATTGATCAGAGACTATGTATATGTTACATACCTGTCACCAAAATGTCTATTCTATTTGACAAAAAATTTCTCTTGAATCACTCTCCTTATTGCTTTTTTAACATCTTTGTTCCGAAGACTGTAGATCAAAGGGTTTAGCATAGGACTCATGAAAATGTAAAACACAGCTACAATTTTGCCCTGTTCTACAGAGGTCTCGGAAGGGGGCCTCAGATACATGCAGAACAGTGTCCCATAAAAGACACTGACAGCTGTCAGGTGAGACCCACAGGTGGAGAAGGCCTTGTGCCTCCCTTCTGCAGAGTGGATACGCAGAATGGCTCTAAAGATGAAAATGTAGGAGATGAGGATGATGGTGAGAGAACATGTGAGGTTGGAACCAGCAACTACAAACATGGCAGTCTCTTTGACATAAGTATCTGAGCAGGCCAGGACTAGGAGAGGTGGGTCAGCACAGTAAAAGTGGTTGATTTCATTGGGTCCACAGAAAGAGAGATGGAGCATAAGGATGGTCTGTGCAAGACCATTTGCAAAACCGTAAGTATAAGGAGCAGCAACAAGAGAAAGGCAGACACCTCGGGACATCTTGCTGGCATATAACAATGGTTTGCAGATGGCCACGTAGCGATCATAAGCCATCACTGTGAGCATATAATAATCTGCAATCACCAAGGCAATGAAAAAGTGGAACTGTATAAAGCACCCAAGGAAGGAAATGGTTTTCCTCTTGGATAAGAAGTGAACCAGCATCTGAGGAGTGACATTGGTGGCATAACAGAGATCTACAAAGGAGAGGTGGCTGAGGAAAAAGTACATTGGAGTGTGAAGCTTTGTGTCAGTTCTGATTAACAAAATCATGCCCACATTGCTGACGACTGTGATTAGGTAGATGACTAGGAAGGCCACAAAAAGAACAGGCTGCAAGTCAGCTCGATCTGTCAGTCCCAGGAGGATAAACTCAGTCACCTCTGTGTAGTTTTCTTTTAACATTGCATTTGCTCAGCTTCCAACATGTTCTAAAGTAAATGAAATAAAACTCATTTGTCATTTTTCCATTACTAACATCATATCATCTGGTGCCCACTCCTCTCATAATGTAAATGCATGTGGAATAAATAGCCTAGTAAGCATGAGATTAATACTTTGAATACCTAAATTAATAGAGAGCTTCTTTATATAAAGACAATCATACATTCAAATGTTTTTCTCCAGGTCTTTTCATTGAAAAGAAAATCTTTATCATTGAAAAATCTTTATCTTTTCTGAAAATTGTTTTGGTGAATTACTTACAATTCTTTAAACATTGCTTTTCATTGAAATTATGACACTTTGTTTTTCAATATAATTTATGATCTGGTATCTAAAGCATCAGTCATCAAAACTCATGTGTTTTCACAACTTAGTGGACTTAAGTTCATGGAATTGATAGGTCTTTATAGAACCAGATTCTGTCTACCTGCCCCTTCAAACTCAAGATCACTTTCAGACTGGTCCCTCACTCTTCAATTCATATCGTCTTTCCCCACTCTTGTCTACTTCAGGGGGTCCTAAAATAATCAAATACTACTCAACTTTTAAGACAGATCAAATAACTTTTCTTTGTATTTTACAGCCAAATATTGGGGGGCACAATTGTTGCATGAGATAAAAAATTAAATCCCTATTTTTTAGATAAAAACAGAGAAGCATATAGTACATAAATAATGTGTATGTTTGTGTTGGTGGATGGGTATATATACATACATATATATATATATATATATATATATATATATATACACACACACACACACACACACACACACACCATATATCATGATATTACATATTCAAGTATAGAGTGATTGGGGTACAGAGATATTGTATTAAAATCCTCATTGTGTGAGATATGTGGAATCTAGATAAGTGGTACTGATGAACCTATTTGCAGGACAGGAATAGAAATGCAGACATAGAGAACTGGTTTCAGATCCAGCAGAGGAAGGAGATGGGATGAATTGAGAGAGCAGCATTAAAACATATACATAACCATATGTAAAACAGAGAGCTAATAGAAAGTTGTTGTACAACACAGGAAACTCAACCTGCTGCTCTGGGACAACCGAGAAGGGGGATGATGTGCAAGGTAGGAGGGGGTTCAGGAGGGAGGGTGTGTATGTATATGTATGGCTGATTCACATTGCCCTATGGCAGAAGCCAACACAATTTTGTGAAACAATTATCCTCCTATTAAATATGACTTTAAAAAGCAATCAAAAAAGATTTTCCACAATATCCTTGGATCATAATGATTTTGTTATAACTTTACCGCATTTTAACTCTTGCAAAGAGTAACTATAAATTCTAAAACTGGAATTTTCAATATAAAGTTCATTAAAGCATGCAAAAAATCATACTGAAAATAATCATATGATCCATACAACTGAGACAGTATGTAAGAAATCATAAAGTGCATCTCCCAACTTTTGTGCATGATAAAGGTGACCATGAAGGTTATGATTGAAAAATCTACACTTTACTTTCATTACACATAAATGGCTTGTCATTGTTAAAACAACTCTTATTAATAGCTACCATTTCAGTGATGGACAGGGGTCACCTTGTAATGTACTTTGTAAATGAAACACTCCTGCTTTCTTGTCCATGTGCCTTATTTCATTATGCACCTGAGAAATTTAGACTTATTGACCAGCATAATACAATATAAATTGCCTAAATCAGTGAAATCGTAATCATTCTGTATTTGTCATAATAAAGCATTTTTGGTTCTGGGATTGTATTTTAGTGTCTCTATTTATTAAATTATTAATCAAAAGCTAAAATAACTAATACAGAAACCCCCTACATACAGACTTTCAAGTTGCAAACTTTCAAATTGCAAACATAGGTGTCAGCCCCTGTTTGCCAGCCACTGCACAGTACTAGTGAACTTTTAAAGGTACTGTACTGTAAGATTTAAAGTGTTGTCTTTATTTTTGTGTTTGTTTTTTATGTGTGTATTATTTGTTTGTACTATAAACATATTACTGTACTTGTTATGAATGTTAATTGGGTACTTAGGCTAACTCAGTTGGACTTACAAATTGCAATTAAAAATGCACTCTCAGAACTGAGTTCATTCATATGTAGAGGACTTTTTGTCTTTCCATTTATTTTTACTATGGGGTAATGAGGGACTGCAAGCAATGAGCATTCCAGATCATCTGAGTATTTGATGGTAATGACCTTCTCTTACAAAAATAGAACACACCATCTTATGTGATAGGGCAAAGAAAACTCAGGAAGAAGTATTTGCAAGTGGACAGAATTGTCTTTATAGAGGAACAAATTTGTACTCAATACTCACTTTAATTTCTGTCATTGGTCTAGTTGTTTTTCTACTCTGATACCACTCCACTGTACAGGTATAAATATTTTTACTCTAACAAAAATAACAATTTAAATCAAGACATTTGCTAATTCATCAAAATATATTTCAGGCTATCACTTTTTTTGGCTATACCTTATCCTACCTGTGAAAAAAGAGTGACTTCCCAGTGATAGCACAGATGTGAGAACCTGAGGAGTTTATATCAGAATTGTCACAGAGGGACCAACTCCCTAGAGTTCCATTATTTCTCACAGATAGTCATTCAGACTATTAATAACCACTAAGGTTTCTTTCATTTTTAAAATCTTACGCTCATGAGGCCATGAAAATTTGCCACTTTTTAATATCATCAGGGAATCAAATCTCCTGAAATGATGAAGCAATGAGATTCACTCTTCATTTCAGTATGTATGCTGGTTGGTCTACATAATTTGAGACTTGACTTGGGGAGTGGGGGAATATTAAGTTTCATTGTTTTCATCATGCAAGATAGAATATGGTGCCTGGTATATGGAGTTTTAGAGTCTAGGAAATCATTGGAAGATCAATTAAATTTTGCTAAATTTAAACTAGTTATTTCCTGATTATGAGTCTTTTCATTTAAAAAAAATACATATAAAATACAATAGCTAAGAGAATTTCATTGTTGTTCAGTCACTCAGTGGTGTCTGACTCTTTGTGACCCCATGGACTAGAGCATGTCAGGCTTCCCTGTCCATCGCCATCTCCTGGAGTTTGCCCAAACTCATGTCCACTGAGTTGGTGATGTCATCCAACCATCTCATCCTCTGTGTCCCCTTCTCCTGCCTTCTATCTTTCACAGCATCAGGGTCTTTTCCAAAGAGTGGGCTTTTCTCATCAGGTGGCCTAGGTATTGGAATTTCAGCTTCAGCATCAGTTCTTCCAATGAATATTCAGGACTGATTTACCTTAGAATTGACTTGTTTGATCTCCTTGCAGTCCAGGGGACTCTCAAGAGTCTTCTCCAACACCACAGTTTGAAAGCATCAATTCTTTGGTGCTCAGCTTTCTTTATGGTCCAACACTTACATACATATATTTACTACTGGAAAAACCATAGCTTTGACTATATTGACCTTTATTGACAAAGTAATGTCTCTGCTTTTTAATATGCTGTTCTAGGTTTGTCAAAGCTTTTATTCCAAGGAGCAAGTTTCTTTTAATTTCATTGCTGCAGTTGCCCATCACAGTGATTTTAGAGTCCAATAAAATAAGTCTGTCACTATTTCCATTTTTCCCCATCTATTTGCCATGAAAGGATAGGAAGAAGAGTATATTGTAAATATCCAGATAATGTAAATTTCTGGCAATTCTTCCTTTGTCAGCCTTTCCCACCCAGATCTGTTGTCTTTTTCTATCTGAGGTTGCTTTTTCCATCTGAGGTTGAATTCTTAGATTCCATCAATAGAACTATTTAGAGTCTGTTTTCCATCTGAGTTTTTCCAGTGAGAGAAACCAGGAACATGACAGAGGTGGCAGGAAGAGAGAGGTATTCCAATTTCATTTTCATATTCTCTCAATTTCATAATGAAATGGTAGGGTTACAATCCTTCCAAGGGAAATTCTGCCTGAGGAGTGTGTTGAGTGTGTGGCCTGGGACACTCTTGTTAGTTCTAGTTTCACTGGACTCCTGACACTAGTCCCTGTGTTGGCCACTTCAGTACTGGAATGGAAATTGCCTTCTGCAATTAGCCTCCAGGAACTTCATATTCTTTGTTGTCTTTAACATTTCCTGTGTTCTCTTTATTAAGTTAAATTAATTTTATTAAATTCTCTTCAGTTAAACCATCTGAGTAGACTTTTGTTTTGTCTCAGGTCTCTGAGTCAAACCAGAAAGTTGCACAATAGTTATTCAATAAATGTTGCAGTGGAAGAGAGATTTCTGTCTTCACCATTGAAGCCTCACTTGGAGAAAGTTGAGCATTACTTTGCTAGTGTGTGAAATGAGTGCAATTGTGTGATAGTTTGAACATTCTTTGGCATTGCCTTTCTTTGGGATTGGAATGAAAACTGACCTTTCCAGTCCTGTGGCCACTGCTGCATTTTACAAATTTGCTGGCATATTGAGTGCAGCACTTTAACAACATCATATTTTAGAATTTGAAATAGCTCAACTGGAATTACATCACTGTCACTAGCTTTGTTCATAGTGATGCTTTCCTAAGGCCCACTTGACTCCAGGCTGTCTGAATCTAGGTGAGTGATCACACCATTATGGTTATCTGGGTCATTAAGATCTTTCTTGTGTACTTCTTCGGTGTATTCTCACTTCTTCTTAACATCCTCTGCTTCTGTTAGGTTCATACCATTTCTGTCCTTTATTGTGCCCATCTTTGCAGGGAATGTTCTCTTGGTATCTCTAATTTTCTTGACGAGATCTCTAACTTATTCAACTTATTTCCCATTCTATTGTTTATCTCTGTGTCTTTTCACTGATCACATAGAAAGGCTTTCTTTTTTTTCTTTTTTTATTTTTTTTTTATTTGTAGTGAATTTTGTCATACGTTGAAATGAAACAGCCATGGGTTTACATGTGTTCCCCATCCCGATCCCCCCTCCCACCTCCCTCTCCACCCGCTCCCTCTAGGTCTTCCCAGTGCACCAGGTCCGAGCGCTTGTCTCATGCATTCAACCTGGGCTGGTGATCTGTTTCACCCTAGATAATATACATGTTTCGATGCTGTTCTCCTGAAACATCCCACCCTTGCCTTCTCCCACAGAATCCAAAAGACTGTTCTATAAATCTGTGTCTCTTTTTCTGTTTTGCATATAGAAAGGCTTTCTTATCTATCCTTGGAGAAGATTCCTGAGAGTCCCTTAGAATGCAAGTTCAAACCAGTCAGTCCTAAAGGAATTCAGTCCTGAATATTCATTGGAAGGGCTGATGCTGAAGCTGAATCTCCAATATTTTGACCTCCTGGTGTGAAGAACTGACTCATTGGAAAAGACCTTGATATTGGGAAAGATTGAAGGAAGGAGGAGAAGGGGATGACAGAGAATGAGATGATTGGATTGCATCACCGACTCAATAGGCATGAGTTTGAGCAAGCTCTGGGAGTTGGTGATGGACAGGGAAGCCTGGAATGCTACAGTCCATGGAGTCACAAAGAGTTGGACATGACTGAAATGAACTGAACATATACATATATATATATATGTATATGTATGTATACACACATATATAAGCACACACACACACACACACACACACACACACATATATATATATATATATATATATATACATTTTTCCAATATTCAGGATCTTCATCTGTTAGAAATAAATCATAATTTTCTATCACAGGGATATTTTAAGTGTTAAAGAAACTGTTGCTCCTTACTAAAGGACATGTGTATTCATTTTGAAATGCTTAGCACACAAATGTCTGGTATCTAATAAGTACTGAGCAGATGATACTAGCTGTCTTACTAAAAAAGTTGTAAATACATGAGGTCTACAACCTGGTAATGTAAATAAATTCTGAAGATACAGCTTTTAAATTATCTATAACTGCCTCGATCTACCATATGTCTCCCATTCAACTGAACAGGAATATAGGAAAAATAAGATTTTGAAATATATTTTATACTGAATTTAGTATAAAGCCAATAATTCTATTTGTTCAAACTGAAGTTAGGAAAATATCAAAATTTTTGCAACTATTAAAAGGATGTATTCACAGTTTGTAAGGTTGAAGCCTATTGGAAAAAACATTTGCAAGCTCATTGCAACTTATCAAGCATCATAGGATTAGTCAGCAAATTCAAATTTCTACAGTGAAGCCTATGGATCACCTTAATGAAGAAACAATTTTTTAACTCCACATTAAAATATAATATCTTCCAACCAAAATATTTAATATAATAACATGTATATAAGTTAAGTGATATACAATATGAGGTAATTATCAATATAATTTTATAGGTGAGCTTTTACCCATATCCACAAACCAACTGGACTGAAGAGCATTTTCAGAATGACACAATAGTTTATATGGATTTTGTTTTTCTACAAAGCAGGGTCTTTATCCACTTCACAAAGACAGTGCATTAATTATTCTTTGCATGTTTATGATAACTGATATACAAATATTTTGTATATTTCTCTCTTATCTTTTGAGATAAGTATCTTAATGACCCAACATCTTTAATTATTGTATTATCTGGGTTCTTACATAAAAATATAATTATATAAAAGGACTTGTGAAATATGCCTTTCTTTCAAAGAGTAGTTTTGGACTTAGAAGAGTCTATTGTTTAAATAAACTCTTTTGGTTGATCTTTCTCTTTAGACAAATTCCTAGCCCTTCATATTTTAGTCTTTTTTTCCATCATATGACTTATGAGAACTTCCAGCCCTGGAAAAGGAGTCTGTAATCTGCATCTGTTGTCTTTGTGCTTCTTTCTGATCTTTCTTGGCCTCTGACAACCTCTGCAAGGTTAATGTTTGCTTTGCTGTTGTCCACCAGGATGTGGGCATCTTGTGGGCATTACTCTCCCCTGATTGGACACAGCCTGCAAATCTTACCTGCTGACCCAGCTGCATCTTGACTTTTAGGGGAATTGCAGACTTAAATCAGTTCTTTATATTTCCTTGGACCTCTCCTGGAAAGTTTGCCTTGTAGGAATCAACTTCACTGGCTACATATCCCAGACTTCAAATGGTAGCTATCTTCATATTCTTCTATTTGGAAGATACTAGAAATTTGGAAATCTAGCTACTGTTCATGTCCCATAGAGACTGAAGTAACTGTGGGAGTATTAAGTCAAGTCCAAGTGTAAACTGTCTAAGTAAACTGGGCACAAACTTCAGATTGCTTTGGCTGACCAACAAATTGACTCAGTACTGAAGCCTCTAGCAAGGAAATTGGGACAACCGGTCTCAGAGAGATCTGCTAAGGCTTTGGACCATCTTTTGCTTTTTCTATCAATTATTAGTATTTCTTTCCCCAAAGGTATGATTCAGTGGTCTTTATTTTTCCCTATCATAGTCCCTGATTTTTAATGTGAAGCATGAAAGGAAGATAGAGATTAGAGAGGAAGATTGGCTTAGTTGTATGCAAGATATAAAACTACCATATTATTATTTCTTTCATAAGAGTATTATAAGGAAACTGGGTCAGAAATAATAGGAGTTGACTCTGCTATCATATATTAATGTAGATATGATCTTAAAAATTAAATATTATATGCTATCAGTAATCAAAATTAAACACATCTATGCTGATAAATCTAATTTCATTTAAATTATCTCCAATTAGATGTGAATGTCTAAATAGATTCCTTGAAAATTGCATTTTAATCCATGAGATGAAATTATCTTCAATTACTAGTGAAAATGAGGAAAGTACAGTTTACATGAAATGCCAGTAATTCCACCCCTCTTTCTAGCATCATTGTTTGGTTATTTATTCAATGTTAGTGATAGTTGCTCAATCATGTCTGACTCTTTGTGACCCCATGGCCTTAGCCCACCAGGTTTCTCTTTCCATGGAATTCTCCATGCAAAAATACTAGAGTGAGTTACTGTCCCCCTTTTTAGGATCAAAACTGGCTCTCCTGTATTTCTGACAGATTTTTTTTACCATCTTAGCCACCAGGGAAGCCCATGGTGGCTTACAGCCTTACAGAAAAAGAAAAAAAAAAGGTATTTCTTTAATACCTCTTTATTAAACATTAATTGTGCACTCAAAATGTTTATAGACTGCTACAGATTGTTACTCAGGATATTAGGGCTTCCCAAGTGATTCAGTGGTAAAGAATCCTCCTGCCAATACAGGAGATTGAGACCTGGGTTTGATCTCTGGGTCAAGAAGATACATTGGAGAAGGAAATAGCAACCTACTCCAGTATTATTGTGGGGAAATCCCATGGACAGAGGAGACTGGTGGGGCTACAGCTCGTGGGATTGAAAAAAAACTGTCGGACACAACTTAGTGAATAAACAACACAGGGAGCTCAGAATGTGGAATTGACATTAATTTTGTCCTCAGACACTTACTATCCTTAAAACAAATAGAATAGTTATGAAAGGAGGCATGAACCACAGAGGAGGCAGGAAAACAACAATGTGAATTCAGAAGAAGGAAACACTATTTTAACTGAAGATAAACAGAGACCATTAATCATTAAAAAAAAATTATCTGCCTGAGAACTATTCCTAGCATCAAAGTCAGTACTATGTGTTTTTGTACTTACTAAAAGACACTTTGTGCATCTAATGATTAACCCATAAATAATGATCCTGTTAATTAAGAAGTGACTTTTGTTGACACCTCCAGAGGGAGCACTGATAATGTCCCTTAGGTGATTTTGTGCTGAAATCTTCTGGCATGAATCTCCCAAAGTTAACCTTTCTTGTATAAATCCTATTTGAGGGACCTTCATGGAGCTAAGAAATCACAATCCCTTCATAGGTTAAGTCTGACAGTTCTGAAAATCAAGAACTCTTAAGAAATACTGTTCAACATTTCTTCTTTGGAGCATAAAACAGAGTTAGTAGTGAGTGTTAAGAATTGCCACATAAAAACCAAACAGTAGGCAGATCAACCCCAGTCTTTCAGATGAAGGCAATAAATGACTTGTGAGGTACTGAGAAGTCAAGCAAGTCTTGCAAACATCCTTGACCTTAGTTACAGACCCACTTCACAATATATGTGGATTTCTAAATCACAGGTAGGATTTAGAGTAGGCTTGCCTGTGGAGCTTTAGCAAATTCTAGGTATTCAAGAAGTTCATGCATCATACTTCCCTTATAACATTTTTTTCCTCCAAGCTTAGAGCCTTAGAACTTGGCACAGGAAAATGTACTCCCAGTTTATATGATAATTTTGTACATTATTTTTAAGGGATGAGTTTAAAGGAATTTGGGTACATGAGTGTAAGATTAAAGGTGAGAGAGGAAAAAAAAAGTGAATACATTTCCTTCTTCACCTGCAAGGTCTTGTATTAGGTTTTCTGCATTGAAATGTGGTAGCTCTGGTGTATCTAGAACTACCAAAGCAGGTGCACATTGCTTTACTCAAGAGGAATATGCTTTGCTCTGCTGTGCGTGTGTCCCTTTCAAACACTGCTATGGGCTTTATTGAACTTCCAGCTGAATCATCCAATTTGGCCAACATTCTTAGAAAAAAAATTATACAGGATTTTTTTTATCCCCTTGCATTGTGTATAGACCTTTAATTCATACCTTCCCTAAGCATAAGTGTGGTTGTTTTCAGTAGTTCTATTCTCTGAACTGTAATGATGTTATATCTTTAACTGTTATTTTTTGGAAGAGTATTCTTGTTTCTCCCATTTTCTCACTCACCTTCCTCTTTGAATGAAGAAGAAGATCTCAACAATTTACACAAGCATTCTGCACAGACATTTTCACTATCCTGAATACTTTGTGCTAAGTCACTTCAGTCATGTCCGGCTCTGTACTCCATGAACTGTAGCCCGTCAGGCCCCTCTGTCCATGGGATTCCCCAGGCAGGAATGCTAGAGTGGGTTGTCATGCTCTCCCCCAGGGGATCTGCCAGACCTGGAGTTAGAACACACATCTCTTATGTCTCCTCCAGTGCAAGCGGGTTCTTTACCACTCAGCCAATACTTCAGTGAGAATGATAAAAATGAATCCCTCTCCTTCACTCCCTTACTTCTGCTATTAACTTGGAAAATAACTATACTAACTCTACTTTTACAGTGGGTGTTTCCCATGTGAATCCCAGAAACTAAGCCCCGAATTGCATGTAATGAATAATAGAATGGTGTGATCCTTAATAAGGTTTTCTCTTCTTTTCTATTTCTTGAGTGCAAGACAAAATTTTGGAGTCTCTCAGAAACATATTTTCTTTACAAGCTTTGTGAAATCAACAGAATATTATATAGACTGAAGTCAGGGGCTGGGATTTTGCCTTAATCAGAATAATAGAAAAAGAACTTTGTGTACTGTTGATGTCAGCAAGTTCCATAATTATGAAGAATTTGTGGCAATATCTCAGAAATCACTGAATGGGGAAAGTGTAAGTTTTCAGAGGGTAAATCTATGTGTTAAAAACTTCCTTAATTCAAGCATATCCTTTCAGTTGTCTCATGTAGCACTTCAGCCCTGGCCATGCATTAAAACCCTGTAGAAAGCTTGTTAAATAAGCCAATGTGTGTTCTGACCTCAGCTGAGCTAAGGGTTAGTGCTATTAGAAACTCCACATCTGATTCCAGTGTGAAGCCAGAGTTGATAACCCCTCCTCTGAGTATTATATTTATGAAAACATGAATTTAATAAAGCAATAGAGTTGTCTTTTAAGAAATGTGATCATTTTATGTCCTGGACTTGTAGTTTACTGTAGTGATTAAAGATAACTCATTTTTCAATCAGCTTTTACCTGCTTCCAAGGATTCAACCTACAAGTCTTAACTGTTAATTATTGAGATTTAAATCATGTACAGCTATCACCAGATTGTATTATTAAAACCGCCTCTTATTTGTGCTCCCTCTAGAGAATTTGTAGTAACTCAGTCTCCATTGGCAACATCAGGGAGGCGAGAAATATACATATCATGGAAAATCAGCTGATGTGATTGGTGAGATTACCTCACCAGTTCATCATTTCTACAACTAATGGATACTGTTTTCTTGACCATGATTCAGGCATTAACCCAAATTCTGGGGATATAGTACAAATAAAGTCCATTCCCTCATGTGACTAGTATTCCAAGGGTGGAAGGGGTTATAAAAAATAATATTTTTAGATGTGATAAATGATATAAGAAAAATAGATCATGATGCTTGATTAGAGAGCTATTTGGTATTGAATAACTTAGATAAGAGGCCTAGATAAGCTTTCCAGAGGAGGTGTCATGAGAAGAGAGATCTAAATGAAGTGATGAAGTGAATCATTTAACAATCTGAAAGAAGAACATTCCAGGCAGATAGAACAGTATGTGCAAAGGCCCTTAGGTAGTAACATATTAGTCATATTTAAGGCACAAGACAGTCAATGTGGCAGGAAAAATGGGCTGAAGAGAAATTGATGGAAGAATTTGGAGAAATGTACGAGAAGACATCACACAACCCCTTGCAAACCCTGATAAGAAGTTAAATTTTAAGCCCAAGTGTGATGGAAAGTGTAGCGCCATTTTACCAGGTCACCATCATGATGTGACTTGTGTTTATAAAAGATCACTGGTAATCTTATATTCCTGGATGTGTTCCAGTGTCTTCTCATTTACACTCTATGGGGACTTGAATAGAATTTGTATGCCATTGTTATGTCAAAATTGTACAAATCTTAATTATATTGAATTGGTTCACAGTGCTTTTCAGTCTAATATATCCTTCTACTTCTTTGTATATTCATTCAATTAATTTTTGAGAGTTTGATATTAAAACACCAACTAAAGGTCTTAATTTACCTATTTAAAATTGTAATATATAGTGGAAATATATATATATATATATATATATATATATATATATATATATATATATATATA
>CM035300.1:42203360-42218360 GCA_020226075.1 Hydropotes inermis
ATTTTGATATGTATTTTCCAAGGCTCCTGCAAGTGTGTTAGCATCTTTTCATAATTTAAAAATTAAAAGAAAGAGTAAATATGCAAAAAAAGATAATTGGCTTATGTTGGAGGATAGAAGATTTCAAAAGTGGAAGAAGGAAAATGATTATAGTAGCTTAGGCATTAGAGTAGTTTAGGTTTGACTGGTAGCAGAGAAAATGCTGACAAGCTGCTGTAATATTCAATAAGTAATGTATTAAAGGTAGAGCAGACAAGACTTTCAGATAGTTTAGATACAAGGTATGAAGTCAAAGGTATGAGATTAATTGAAATGTGAATCTGTAATACACACACACACTCACACACATATACATATATATGTAATATAAATAAACTGAGATGTGTGAATTAATAAGAAATTAGTGAGGGGCTTCCCTGGAAGTCCAGGAGTGAAAACTTCTCTTCCCAGTGCAGGGACACCAGTCCAACCCCTGGATGGGGAGCCAAGATCCCATGCCTTGTGGCCAGAAAACCAAAGCATAGAACAGAAACAGTATCACAGCAAACAACGAAGATGCTAAACACAGTGAACATCAAGATAAAGAGTGAGAGATCAGTGAGATCATAGTGGGGACCAGACAAAGAAATAATCCTAGACTATCTACTGTTGATTTGAAACAAAGGAAATGGGAGGGATAGAATATCAGGGAACTGGGAGAAGTTTATTGCTGCTGGGAAGTAAGTAAGAAATAAGGAAGAAATTGAATCTGAATAAACATACACAGGCTCTAAAGAAGAGTATACTACTTCTGATTATGGAATGTTCACCTTTACTGACAAAAATAGAACCACTGTACAGAAAACCAACCTCTTTCTCTATTCCCTGATCCAGCATTATGTCATGATCAAACAAAGGCAATAGTTTGCTTGAGCATCAGTGCTTCCTAGTCCATAGCCTAATGACAGACATTAAAGAGTTAAGTCAGATTTTATATGTTTTAGTGGAGATAGGTGGAGATTGTGGAGCAGCCTGCATTGATGCTGCATGGAATTAAAAACTTGCTCATGAAATAGATTATCCAGTTTACTCCACACCACCAACCATCTGAGGCATCTAATGAAACTCTTACATTTCTCAGGGTATTAACAACTGAGTTAGATCTCTATTTTGAAAACCAGTTTGGTTTAGTGCTGATTTATTTTGTCTACTTTTAATTTTCATACAACCTATTTCTTTTATATCTGAAAACATTTCTTCTCTTATTAGAGAATATGAAAATGGATACATTTTCCTCACACAATGGCACAGAGGCAACTGAGTTTATTCTGCTGGGTCTTACTAGTACTTACTTACTTACTTACTACAAGAGCTGCAGACCATCCTTTTTATGGTGTTTCTCCTGATTTATCTCATCACCTGCCTGAGAACTTTGGGATGATTATATTAATCAGATTCATTCCCCGGCTGCAAACCTCCATGTACTTTTCCTCACCCATTTAGAATGTGTAGACATTTTTTAATCTACAAATGTCTCTCCTCAGATGCTCCTTAACTTCTTATTAGAGAAAAAAACCATTTCCTACATGGGGTGCCTAGCACAATGTTTTGTTTCTGTGACTCTGCTTCTTACTGAGTATTACATGCTTGGTGCTATGGCCTATGACTGTACATGGCAATCTGCAACCCCCTACATTACAGCAGAAGGATGTCCAGGTCACTGTGTATCTGCCTGGTCACTTTCCCCTACCTCTGGGGGTCTATGGTGGGACAATGCAGGTAATATTGGCCTCCCGCTTGTCCTTTTGTGGATCCAACACCATCAACAATTTCTACTGTGCTGAACCTGCCTCTCTTAATGTTGACCATGTTCTGACACTTACATAAAGCAAACTGCCCTGTTTTTGTCCACAGGGATGAACCTCACAGGTTCCCTACTCACCATCCTCATCTCCTACATTTTCATTTTTGTCACCATTATGAGGATCCGTTCCAGCAAAAGGCAGCACAAAGCCTTCTCCACCTGTGGCTCCCACCTGACAGCTGTCACTATGTTCTACGGGTCCCTGACTTGCATGTATCTGAGAGCATCAAACAAGCAATCTGTGGAACAAATGAAAATTGTGTCAGTGATTTGCATTTTTGTGAATCCCATGTTGAATCCATTTATCTATAGCCTCAGGAACAATGATGTGAAACAGGCTTTAAGAAGAATATTTATGAGAAACCTTGGTACAATGAAGAAGAGTTCTCTTTTGACAGTTTCCCAGTAAAAAAAAGAAAAAAGAAAAAAAAATGTGTCTCAAAAGCAACCCCAAAATATACCATCTTGTCTGGAGAATCCAATTCACTCCAGTATTCTTGTCTGGAGAATCCATGGACAGAGGAGTCTGGCAGGCTACAGTCTATGGAACTGCAAACAACTGGACATGACTCAGCACACATGCACACTCACATACAGATTTCCAGAGCTTGGGATCGATCTAATGGAGATAAAGAATGGAAGTGTAGTTTGGAAGAAAACACAACAGACGTCAGTTTCTTATGATTAAGCAGGTTTAAGCTTTTAGTCTCACTCAAGGATTCATTTCCACTTGCTTGGCATATATTTTTTCCTTTTTCTTCAATATTGAGCATCACTGAGGTACTCTTGGAGAAGGCAATGGCACCCCACTCCAGTACTCTTGCCTGGAAAATCCCATGGATGGAGGAGCCTGGTGGGCTGCAGTCCATTGGGTCATGAAGAGTTGGACACGACTGAGCAACTTCACTTTCACTTTTCACTTCCATGCATTGGGCAGGGAAATGGCAACCCACTCCAGTGTTCTTGCCTGGAGAATCCCAGGGACAGAGCTTGCTGGGCTACTGTCTATCTGGTCACACAGAACTGGACACGAATGAAGCAACTTAGCAGCAGCAGCAGAGGTGCTCTTACCAGCAAAGCAATGTACATTACAGTATATTTCCTCAATAAGAGGCTAATTTACTTCCCTGTGGTATATGAGATATTCCCCTAATGAAAGCGGATTTTCCTCTCAAAAATCTCATTTCTCTAATCTTCAGTGTGTGTTTTGAATAAAACTCTGATGAATGCTTGTCTATATCATTTGAATGTAAAAACATATATGTTTTATCATTGTTGTTCAGTCACTCAATCATTTAAACTCTTTTTGACCCCATGGACTACAGAACACCATACTTCCCTCTCCTTTATTATATCCCAGCTAGTATTTGAAAAAAAGCCCTGATATTGTAATTTAAATAATCCAATCATTTTTTTCATTCAATTCAGTTCAGTTCAGTCGCTCAGGTGTGTCTGACTCTTTGCAACCCTATGAATTGCAGCACGCCAGGCCTCCATGTCCATCACCAACTCCCAGAGTTTACTCAAACTCATGCCTATTGAGTCGGTGATGCCATCCAGCCATCTCATCCTCTGTCGTTCCCTTCTCCTCCTGCCCCCAATCCTTTCCAGCACCAGGATCTTTTCCAATGAGTCAACTCTTCGCATGAGGTGGCCAAAGTATTGGAGTTTCAGCTTCAGCATCAGTCCTTCCAATGAACACCCAGGACTGATCTCCTTTAGGATGGACTGGTTGGATCTCCTTGCAGTCCAAGGAATTCTCAAGAGTCTTCTCCAACACCACAGTTCAAAAGCATCAATTCTTCCGTGCTCAGCTTTCTTCACAGTCCAGCTCTCACATGCATACATAACCACTGGAAAAACCATAGCCTTGACTAGAAGGACCTTTGTTGGCAAAGTAATGTCTCTACTTTTTAATATGCTATCTAGGTTGGTCATAACTTTCCTTCCAAGGAGTAAGCATCTTTTAATTTCATGGCTGCAATCACCATCTGCAGTTATTTTGGAGCCCCCCAAAATAAAGTCTGACACTGCTTCCACTGTTTCCCCATCTATTTCCCTTGAAGTGATGGGACCAGATGCCATGATCTTAGTTTTCCAAATGTTGAGCTTTAAGCCAACTTTTTCACTCTCCTCTTTCACTTTCATCAAGAGGCTTTTTAGTTCCTCTTCACTCTCTGCCAGAAGGGTGGTGTCATCTGCATATCTGAGGTTGTTGATATTTCTCCCGGCAATCTTGATCCCAGCTTGTGCTTTTTCCAGGCCAGAGTTTCTCATGATGTACTCTGCATATAAGTTAAATAAGCAGGGTGACAATATACAGCCTTAATGTACTTCTTTCCCTTTTTGGAACCAGTCTGTTGTTCCATGTCCAGTTGTAACTCTTGCTTCGTGATCTGCATACAGATTTCTCAAGAGGCAGGTCAGGTGGTCTGGTATTCCCATCTCTTGAAGAATTTTCCACAGGTTATTGTGATCCATACAGTCAAAGGCTTTGGTGTAGTCAATAAAGCAGAAGTAAGTGTTTTTCTGGAACTCTCTTGCTTTTTCTCTGATCCAATGGATGTTGGCAATTTGATCTCTGGTTCCTCTGCCTTTTCTAAAACCAGCTTGAACATCTGCAGGTTGATGGTTCACGTGTTGCTGAAGCCTGGCTTGGAGAATTTTTAGCATTACTTTACTAGCATGTGAGATGAGTACAATTATGTGGTAATTTGAGCATTATTTGGCATTGCCTTTCTTTGGGATTGGAATGAAAACTTACCTTTTCCAGTTCTGTGGCCACCCATGAGTTTTCCAAATTTGCTGGTATAATGAGTGCAGCACTTTCACAGCATCGTTCTTCAGGATTTGAAATAGCTCCACTAGAATTCTATCACCTCCACGAGCTTTGTTTTCAGCTTTGTTTTAGCTTCTAAGGCCCACTTGACTTCACATTCCAGGATGTCTGGCTCTAGGTAAGTGATCACACCATCGTGATTATCTGTACAGTTCTTCTGTTTATTCTTGCCACCTCTTCTTAATAGCTTCTGCTTCTGTTAGGTCCATACAATTTCTGTCTTTTATTGAGCCCATCTTTGCATGAAATGTTCCCTTGGTATCTCTAATTTTCTTGAAGAGAGAGATTTCCTATTCTTTGGAACTCTGCATTCAGATGCTTAAATCTTTCCTTTTCTCCTTTGCTTTTTGATTCTCTTCTTTTCCCAGCTATTTGTAAGTCCTCCTCAGACAGCCATTTTGCTTTTTGGCCTTTCTTTTTATACTGGGTTATATAATAACACATTTTATATGCTGGTTTTTAATACTGGGTTACAGTCTAAGAAATCAGCCAGCGAAATAAAGCTGCATATCAATATAAAATATATATTTTCATCAACTTAGATCATTAGGGGAGATTTGAGCATAACCATGCATTTTTAAAATTGGAATAGAAAAATTTATTTATCCCAACATTTTCTGTTTTTTCTTGATTCCTTGAACAAATAAAATGACAGAATTTAAAGTATAAAATCCTAAATATTCCCATGAAATAAAAGTTTTTTATATGATTATAGGGCTAATTGAAAGATGGTAGAGCTCTTATGTCTTCCCCTTAATGTGAAAATTCCTTATTTTGCACAAAGATGCTTGAAGATTTCACCCTTCTTTAAGCTAAATATCAGCATTAGTTTCCTAAAGAACTACACACACACACACACACACAAGTACATTCTTATATGGGCTTCCCTGGTGGCTCAGACAATAAAGAATCCACCCGCCAAGTGGGAGACACTGCCTCAAGCCCTGAGTTATGAAGATCCCCTGGAGAGGGAAATGGCAACTCACTCCAATAAAGCAAGAGGACAGAGGAGCCTGGACAGAGGAGCCTGGTGGGTTACAGTCCATGGGCACACAAGAGTCATACTTGACTCAGTGACTAAACCACCACCACCACCACTATATCCTGATATACTTTAATGTAGGATAGCATTGTAATAATCATAATATTTATAAAAATATTTTTCCAAGAAGAGGTGGGACTAACTAAATAGCAATTGAAAAAGCAGTAAATTAATTCTGGAAAGTCAAAGTGTGGGATTACTTGATCAGAAGTTCACACAAAGTAAATGCTTATTATTATTTTTTATATATATATAACAACAAATAATATTGGAGGCCACAGACTTTACCTACCTACCTATGATACTATCACAAAGAAGAGTTTTATGTTTTCTTATTTTATTTTCCTAGAAAGCCCTCAGGAGACTCTTTAAATTATACTTGAAGACATGAGTTCCTTAGGTAATATCACTGCTTTAATTGCAATGACCAGTTGACATGTGTCTTCTAAAAGAACACATAACTGCTTTAGCTACAGAGATGTCAGTCAGATAATTGAACTTATCCCACTGACACTGCTTGCTATTTGTGTTCTTGTGATTACTTAATTCATTATATTTTTGGTTATGGCAGATTCAGTAATGTACTGGAAGTTCTAATCTATGTAATAAAATTATACTGATTGAAATAAAAAGCATCCTATTCACAGATCACTTAACATTTTATATAGAATCTCCATTTAAGACACGCAAATGAAATGTTAACTAGATTTATTGTGGTTATCATTATGTGGTACATCCCATTTTTAATATGCAGAAGAAAAGGTAAGAGTATACAGTGGAAGGTCACATGGTAAAGACCAATATACATAGATTATTGATATTATTATGTAAAAAAGCAGCTGTAACTAGAAAATAAATGTTTCTATATATCACTTATAACATCAAGAGTATAAACCATTTAGAAATGAATTTTTAAAAATAAAACTGTTTGAGTTACTTACTGATAACCACAAAAGACTGAATGCAGGGAGAAATTAAAGGAGACTTAAATAATGGAGAGACAGGTCTTCTTTGTGGATTGTAACATTCAGTATTTTTAAGTCCAATATTTTTGTTACCAACTCTTATTAAAATTGATCAATAGTTTTAATGCCAGTCCAGCTGGCTTATTTTTAATAGATAAACTGATTCTAAATTATATAGAAATTGTTAAAAAAATCTTAAATTAGCCAAAACAATTTTGAGAGAGAATAAAAATAACTGAATGATTTACACTATCTAATTTTAAGAGTTAGTTAGAAACTACAGTATTGAAAACAATAAATTTAGTTACATTAAGCAACACATTTTCAGTATGGGTGAAATAGCCTTGTATTGGAAGAAGACTAGGAAACCCATAGATGAAGAGATGTCAAAGTTTCAAAGGAGAGGGTTTGACTCACTTCAAATCTTCAAAGGACTGACTGAGTCTCTTGTTAGGGGCTAATGTAGCTCGTGGCTGTAATTGAAGCCAATGCTCATTTGCCACTTTGAACATTCTAGAACCCTTAAGAAGTATGCTAAATCTATTCTGCCTCTGCTTTATAAGTGAAACATCAGTGTAGATGATAGTGCATCTGTTTACAACATGCTGCTGCTGCTAAGTCACTTCAGTTGTGTCCAACTCTGTGCTACCCTGTGGTCTGTTGCCTGCCAGGCTTCCTCTGTCCATGTTATTCTCCAGGCAGGAATACTAGAGAGGGTTGCCATGCCTACTCCAGGGGAATCTTCCCAATCCAGGGATCAAGCCCATGTCTCCTATATCTCTTGCATTGACAAGCAGGTTCTTTACCATTAGTGCCACCTGGTAAGCATGGTTTACTAAATATTTTAAGCCCACTGTTGAAATATACTGCTCAGAAAAAATAAGTGAAAATAAAGAAAAGAAGAGAAAATGATTTCTTTCAAAGTATGATTACTTATTGACAATGCACCAGGTCACCCAAGAGTTCTAATGGAGATATACCACAAGATTTGTGCTGTTTTTATGCCTGCTAACACAATAGAGCAATCACATTCCCCATCCATTCTGCAGCATATAGATCAAGCTATCATTTCAACTTTCAGATGTTATTATTTTAAAAATATGTTTTGTAAATCTATGGCTGTTGTAGTTAGTGATTTCTTTGATGTATCTGGGCAAAGGAAATTGAAAGCTTCCAGAATGGATTCATTGTTCTGGATGTCATTAAGAACATTCATGATACATTTGGAAGATGTAAAAATACTAACATTAACTGGATTTGGGAAAAATTGTATCCAAACCTTCATGAATGTCTTTGGGGAGTTAAAATTTCAGTGGAGAGAGTAGCTTCAGATATAGTGGAAATAGTAAGAGAACTCAATTAGAAGTAGAGACTGAAGATATGACTGACTTGCTGCAATCTCAGGATAAAACTTTAATGGATGAAGACTTGCTTCTTGTGGATATGCAAAGCAAGAAGTTTCTTCAGATGGAATCATTCCTAGTGAAAATGTGCAGATTGTTGACATGACAACAAAGGATTTAGAATACTGCATAAACTTAGTTGGTAAAGCAGTGGCTGCATTTGAGAGCATTGATTCCAACTTTCAGAGATCTGCTGTGGGTAAAATGCTGTGGAACAGTGTTACTTGCCACAGGCAAATCATTTGCGACAATGTCAATTATGTGGCAAACTTCATTGCTGCATTTTAAGAAATTGTCACCACAACCCAAATCTCGAGCAACCACCACTCTGATCAGTAAGCAGTCATTAACAGTGAGGCAATATCCTTCACCAGCAAAATGATTATAACACACTGAAGGCTAGATAATGATTAGTATTTTAATAAAAATATATGCATTTTTAGACATAATGCTGCTGCATGCTTAATAGCCTACAATATCATATAAATATAACTTTTATATGCACTGGGAAACCAAAAAAATTGTGTAATTTGCTTTATGATGCCATTCACTTATTGCAGTGGTCTGGAACCAAGCCTGCAATATATTTTAGGTATGCTTGTTTTGAGTTTTATGCCCCCAAAGAGGGAGATGAATTGTGATATTTAGTTATTTTCAAGCACATAAGCTTTGTGGACTAAGTGGGATTTATATAGAGCAATCATATTCCCCAGGGTGCCTGGAATATTTGGTCCAATTCCACTATTAGGAAAAAAAAAGCAGAAACAAAACAAGAAAGCTCATGGCAGAATGACATGGAGCCAGAGTGACTACATATGGATTCAGCCATTTCTAAGTTCCCTCTGAGTCCTAACAGCTCATGCTTTGGCGACTTTAAGTACAGAAGCAAAAAGAGGATGTTTTAAAAAAGAGGAGGTCAAAGGAAGTTTTGACCTCCTTGTTTCTCAGACTATAGATGAGAGGATTTAACATGGGGATGACCACTGTCTAAAACACAGACACCACTTTGTCTTGGTCCATTAAGTAGCTGGATCTGGGGCCCAGATACATGAATAGGATTGTGCTAAAGAAGATGGTGACCACCATCATGTGGGATGTGCAGGTGGAGAAGGCTTTGTGTCTCTCCTCAGCAGATTGGATCCTCAAGATGGCAGTGAGATAGGAAATGAGAATAGTCAGGAGGCAGCTCAGTTCACTAAAACTGGCAAAAGCAAAAATGACAAATTCATTGACATGTGTGTCAGAACAAGTGATTTTCAGGAGGGGTTGAGTGTCACAGAAAAAAAATGGTTGATGACATTGGAGTGGCAGAAAGACAGCTGGAAGGTGAGGTCCGTGTGAGTGGCAGCATTTATGAAGCTGGCAAAGTATGTGGCCAACATCAGCATGACATTAAGTTGGGGGGGAGCATAGTGACCTTGTAAAGGAGAGGTTTGCAGATGGTCAAGTAATGGTCATAGGCCATCACTATCAACAGGAATCCCTCAGTGCCAGCGAAGGAACCAAAAAGGAAGAATTGAGTGGCACATTCATTGAATGAAACAACTGGGTTCTCTGTCCAGAAATTTAAGAGCATTTTAGGGGCAATGACAGAAGAATAACAGAACTCAACAAGGGACAGGTTACTGAGGAAAAAAATACATTGGAGTCTGGAAATGTGAGTCAATCTTGATTAACAGGATCATGCCAAGATTTCCAAACGCAGTGATCATATAGATGACTAGAAATACCATTAAAAGAAGACACTGTAGCTCTGGATGATTGCTTAACCCCAGGAGAATAAATTCAGTCACTGTTGAATGCTTGCTCATCCCTTTGTCTCAGAATGGATGATTTGCATGCTGAGATAAGAAAGAAATCAGTGATATAAATTACACACACATATACACACACAAGGAAATCAAACACTTTATTCTCTACTGTAAAATTACTTCTAAAATGTCCTAAGAACATGTATATTAAGGCTTTTTATTTTTTTAACTGCAGAACAACAAAAATATTTCTTAAGTAAACTCAATAACTTTTATTTATTTATTTATTTCTTGGCAGGGCAGAAATTCATTTATTCATTAGTGATGTGAGCAAATTTCTTGTTGAATTAGATGACAGTTTTCAAAATACTGGAAGAAAATGTCCTTCCATTTTGTTGTAGGCATAATGTAATAGCTACAGCTCCAACACAAAATGCTCTTAAATTTAATTCGTGTTATGAACAGGTTTTGCTGTCACTTTTTTTTCATTTATTTTTATTAGTTGGAGGCTAATTACTTTACACTATTGTAGTGGTTTTATTCACATGTGTGTGAAGTTGTTGATCATCAACCTCTGCTTGTCTATGTCTTACCTTACCTCCCAATGTTTGTCACCTGCTCTTTTGATCTTTTTGCCTTCACTATCTATCAAGTTCCTTTGCACTCTTTTTGGCAATGATATCTGATATAGTTGGATATATAATGCTTGTTGAATTCAGTTCATTTTTTTCCTGTTTTCTCTTAAGCCCACTCTAATCAAACTTTCACTCCATCACTCCACAGAAATTGCTCTTATCAAGGTTGTCAGGGTTCTTTATGTTGCCAAATTCAGTGGTCAATTCTCAATCTTCATCTTTTTGATCTATCAATAATATTTGGCAGAGTTAATTGTTAACTACTGCTTGAAAAACTATCATCTCTTGTCTTCTAGGACACAACATTCTGAGTTATCCTCCTACCGTGTGGGTTGCTCCTTCTCAGTCTTCTTTATTCCCCTTTTCTCTGACTCTTAAGATTGGAGTAGCTGAGAACTCATTTCTTGATCCTCTTCTATTTTTTTTCTATTTACACTCATCTTCATGATCTTATTCAATCTTATGACTATAAATACTATAAATATATACTTAAAGTTCCTGAATTTATTCCAGCCCTGACCTCTTTCCCAAACTCTAGACTTATAATCACTTACTCTCACACTTTCACTTTAATATGAAATAATGACTCAACTTGACTCAAAGCTGATTTGCTCATGTCTTTCTTTAATTTTCCCAAATGTAACATTTTCTGTCTCAAGTCAGTGACAACTCTCTACTTCCATGTGTTCAAATAAAAAAATAAATACAAGCAAATAAATATTGAATAAATTGTTCTCTTTTTTTCCTCACACACTATGTAACTAGTCTATCAGATAATTATGGTGTCTCTATTTTCAAAATGTTTACACCAACAAGCCAACTACCTCCTTCCATCTTTATTTCTACCATTAAGGCTCAAGTCAACATCATCTTTCACCTAGATTACTACAGTAGTCCTCTAACTGACCATTCTGTCTCTAAAAATCAGCTAAACTCCCACCCTGTAAAATACCACTTAAAAAATTTGCATTTTGTAGACCTTTACTTTATACATACATACATATATATATATATATATATATATATATAAGCATTATGTATATTTATAAATTGATATAAATGTCATAATATTGCATATTACATATGATTTTATGTGCATACTTGTTTACATATGTATATATACATATTAAAATAGATATATAGATAAGGGCTAAAAATTGCAGTGGTTTCTCAAAGTGTGCATATAAGAGCATAAAATAATTGTATTTAATATCCTACACAGTGTATTAAATATGCCAAGTGTTTTGGCACTCTTTCTGCACAAAATTAATTAAATTTCCTTGCTTCACACACACACACAAACACACATATACACATATATATACAGAGAGATGCATATATACATACATGTTTGTACATGTATGCATAGGTTGAATATTCTATGAAATCTTCATCTCTTATTAGTCATCCTAAACTCTTTTCTTCTAAAAAATTTTTGTGTTAGTTTAGTAGCTAACCTTAAATTCAGTGTTTCACAGATCACCAGCCCAGGTTGGATGCATGAGACAAGTGCTCGGACCTGGTGCACTGGGAAGACCCAGAGGGATCGGGTGGAGAGTGAGGTGGGAGGGGGGATCGGGATGGGGAATACATGTATATCCATGGCTGATTCATGTCAATGTATGACAAAAACCACTACAATATTGTAAAGTAATTAGCCTCCAACTAATTTAAAAAAAAGAAAAAAATTCAGTGTTTCAGGCTTATTGCAATTTAGAGACAGCAATTTTTTAAAATTTGTATCTATTTATCTTAATTGTAGGATAATAACTTCACAGTATTGTGATGGTTTTTGCCTACATCAATATGAACCAGCCATAGGTACACATGCGTCCTTTTCATGCTGAGCCTCCCTCCCTTCCAACATTATCCCTCCAGGTTGTCACAGAGCACTGAGAGATTTGGTCTTAATTCCTTGAATGTTTTCTGAATCCTCTTTGAAGCTTTCTGTATCTGATCACTTAGAGAGTAAATCATCTTACCTGTTGTCCTTAAGACATGTTCACTGAAAGTAGTGGTGTTTATAAGTTTAGTTTTATTTATTGGTTTTTGGAGGAATACAAAATATTTTCCTTACAGTGTGAAAATTATAGCTTTGATGAAAATGGGAGTGGCATAGGGAACTCAGCTGTGAGAGACTTAAGATGTGGTTAATTAATTCAACAAAGAGTATAAGATACTGCTTCTGAATTTGAGGCTGAGGTTCAGCTTATTAAGGTTATGATGATACTCCTGAGATTTAATCATCTCTGCAAAACACTAAAAAAAAAGTCTGAAATATACTAACCCCAAATTAAGACACTCGCTTATTTTTCACTGAGATAATTGAACTTTTTCTCCCCAGGGAATCATTTAAACCTTGGTGAACAAGTTAGGCATTTGAAGCACAAAATCTCTTTTATGGTCTTTAAGACTCCATTGTGAATAATACTGAATTAAATTAAATTATACAGAGTTTATTAGGTCTTGCCTCAAAATTTCAGAATTTCACTGAAAATATAATCCCTACTCACTTCTATTTTATTATTTTTTTCATTTATTTTTATTACTTGGAGGCTAATTACTTTACAATATTGTAGTGGCTTCTATTTTAATAGAGAAGAGTACTGGAGTGGAGCCATATCCTACTCCAGTTGACCATCATTCCCCAAACACCTTCATGATTGCAGTTCTTTATATTTGCTCACTCTGTTCTGCACATACTTTTTTCTCTTACTATTTTTTTTTAAACAAACCAAGGAGGATCTTGCCTCAGGGCCTTTGCATTCACCACAGATATTCATGTAATGCTATCCCTTTTCAGGACTTGCTCAAATGTTATTTCCACATGAAGCTCTACTCCCACACCACCCTATTCTTTTGCTTTAATTTTTTAAAGCACCACTTGTATCCATGTCATGAAAATGAATCCCACACAAACTGGAAGACAAAATGCCTATGCACACATGCATACACATTTTGGTATAGACAATAAAGTCTCCCTCACTCAAAAACAAATTTCTTGAAAGTAAGAACTTTGCTTTCTCACATGGTATATCTTCAGTTTATGTTTCCTGTTGAATACATTTTCCCACTAACGTCTTTGAGAGAAACATTGGTTAATAATTAAAAGTGGAATTCGCAGGGGATTGGAGGGCTGTTCTAGAGGGACAGGATAAGCTATCCCCTCCTTTGTGGGGTTTAACAAACCTTTTGGGGATGAAGTGGTCTCATTTGGAATATTGATATTCCACCTTCTTGTCTGTAGTGGGACATCCCACAAGAGTGGGATGGAAAGAAATAGGAAACAGATGTTTATCTGATTCCAAATCATTATGTAGTCCTTCTTCAACATGATGTCTTCAACATAATCTCATGAAAGATGTTTTTCCCCCCTGTTGCTCTGACACTGACAGCCCTGACCCCACTACAATGAACAATAAATAGATAATTGTATTTGATAAATGTTTATTGAAAATTATGTGAAACTTTGGCTGGGCTACAGATAAAATGGTAATTTAAAACACTTTAACTTTGAGAATACTACCCCCCAAAATATTTCAGTTAATTCACAAAGTCAGTAAACTATATCCCCCATTATTGCTATGGTTCCCATATTATTAAACAGCTAAGACTTTCTTCTATATTATTTGGTACTCTTCACATCCATGTGAATGGAAGGGTGCTACTATTTATAATAGATGCTGTGATATACTACACAGATTGGAGTTTCAGTATTGGAATATACTTCCCTATCTTCCAAAGGCATCGAAAGCTGACACCTCATAGCTGAGCTCTACTCTTGGAACATCCCTGCTGAAATTAGAACTCTTCCAATAGGAGACCCATATCTAAAGCAGATTATTAGTTTAGTTTAGTTGCTCAGTCTTGTCTGACTCTTGGCAACACATGAATTGCAGCATGCCAGGCCTCCCTGGCAATCACCAACTCCCAGAGTTTACTCAAACTCATGTACATTGAGTCAGTGATGCCATCCAAGCATCTCATCCTCTGTCGTCCCCTTCTGCTCCTGCCCTCAATCTTTCCCAGCATCATGATCTTTTCAAATGAGTCAGCCCTTCGCATCAGCTGGCCAAATTACTGGAGGTTCAGCTTTAATATCAGTCCTTCTAAAGAACACCCAGGACTGATCTCCTTTAGGATAGACAGGTTGGATCTCCTTGAAGTCCAAGGGACTCTCAAGAGTCTTCTCCAACACCAAAGTTCAAAAGCATCAATTCTTTAGTGTTTAGCTTTCTTCACAGTCCAACTCTCACATCCATACATGACTACTGGAGAAACCACAGCCTTGACTAGATGGACTTTTGTTGGCAAAGTAATGTCTCTGCTTTTTAATATGCTGTCTATGTTGGTTGTAACTTTTCTTCCAAGGAGTAAGTGTCTTTTAATTTCATGGCTGCAATCACGATCTGCAGTGATTTTGGAGGCACCCCCCCAAAAAAAATAAAGTCTGCCACTGTTTCCACTGTCTCCCCATTTATTTGCCATGAAGTGATGCGACCCGATGCCATGATCTTAGTCT
>CM035300.1:42223360-42230310 GCA_020226075.1 Hydropotes inermis
ATCATGTTTCTTCTGGGAGAGGTGATGACTCTGAAATTTAAATACTTCCTGCAAATAAAAGCAAAAGTGGGATGACCAGATGTCTCAGGGACAGCAGGAAGGTGATTGCCCATCTTTGGATTCTTCTCAGAATATTTGTCCAGCATAACCCAGTGAGAGAAGAGGAGACATTTGACTTCTCCCCAAAATGTAACAACAACAAAAAAATTAGTTCCATGTCAGCGTGTTTGGGGCTGAAAAAGAAATATGACCTGTTCAGAGTGAAGTGTTACACTACTCAGTGGGCTGAAAAAGAAATATGACCTGTTCAGAGTGAAGTGTTACACTACTCAGTGCTCCTTTGGGCATGGATTTCCTTGGCATCAGGTCCATGCCATCTTAAAGTTTACAAAAGAGATCTAGACCATGGGTTTGACTTTTAGATGTCTCACTCTAAGTCAGAATTTTAAAAATTCTAGAATTAGAAAGCTCCATAGAGTTTGTATTCTCACCCCCATTAATTTCCCAGATAAGGAAGCTGCATCTCACAGCAAATCATCAAGTTCAAACAATGAATTTAGTTTACAGGAGGTATTATTATCAATCACACCAAAATTTATCTTATTACGAATGTATGCAGGCTGGGTGCTAAGTCACTTCAATCGTGTTTGACTCTTTATGGCCCCATGGACTGTTTTCCATCAGTCTCCTCTGTCCAAGGGTTTCTTGAGGCAAGAATACTGGAGTGGATTGCCATACTTACCTCTAGGGGATCTTCCACACCCAGGGATTGAACCTGTGTCTCTTATATCTACATGCACTGACAGGAAGGTAGTTTACCACTAGCACCACCCAGGAAGCCCATTATGAATGTCCACACCCCAGTGAAAGATGCACTATACTTCTCTACTTTCTTGTCTTTCTTGAGCAATAAACCAAATAGAGTAGATTCAGTCTGACTTTTAGAGAGTGCTACTTATTTCTAAATTAATATTTTGCTTTGGTTTGGTTTACTTTTGCCCACTTCCTTCTTCAATGGACCAGATATCCATTCCAACAAAGAGAAAGAAGTTTACCAATGCATGCTCCTGTGTGTCCACAGAGATGGATAACACTTTCCCTATTCTCCTAAGAAAGGAATCCTTGAATTTTAACTCTTATATGAAGCTGTTAGCTAGGCAATAAAATCATCCAAAGACATAGCTGTGTCTTCATCCTGGTTATGCTCCATGCCAAAATCCTGGGTGTTTCTGAAGATCAGAGAAACCAGACAACTAATTCCATGCCCATGAATAAGGGGCAAGACAAGAAAGAAAGAAAGGTGGGCACAAAAATAAAGATCTCTAACCTCCATCAAATCAGATATACACAGAAGATGACAAAGTGAAGTAGATTCTAGAGTCAGAACCAGCTTTGCTACTTACTGGCTCTTGATTGTATGGAAGCTATTTAGTATCTAGCCTTGCTCTTTTCAGATATAAGATGGAGATAATGTTGGCACCTACTTCATAGAGCTGTGATGAGGATGAAATTACATAATGTGTAGAAGAAATGAAAATTCTGGCATATAGTTAGAATTCTGGACTTTTAAAAATTATCATTATTCACTGCTTTTTCTAATATTTCTCACCTTCTGCTCCAAGTATATCACTTTCTGTATATGTGTTTGTGTGTGGTGGAGCGGGGTGGTATGATGTGTTATATACTGAGACCCTGGGATCTTTCTGTGCATGTTTGTGTGCCTATCTGCAATGAGAGTTAATGTTTGTTGTCTGCTTCATTTTAGAAAGAAGGGACACTCAAAACTATTCTTTATTAATTAATTAGACATACATTCATACTGATCAGGTCAAATATTTGAAACTATGTGGTAAATGACCTCAGAGCACCAAGGTCTTTGGAGAAGAAGGATTTGCCACCCCTAAGACACTAACATCTTCTCCTATGTTGACTGAGTTCCTAAAGAAAGCACACAGCCATCACCTTCACCAAAGTCATTTGATTTGCCCTGTGGATCACTGAATCTAATTACTGGGAGGATTTTTAAGAATCACCTCAAACAATAAGCACATATAAAATTAAAAAGATAGATAAAGAAAACCACTCAGTGATGACTGAGTATATCTTTATGGGCATCACTCAAGACCCTCAGCTGCAGATCATCTCTTTGGCAGTCTTCCTCTTTGTCTACCTGGCCAATGTAGTGGAGAATGTTGGGATGATTATCCTGATCATTACAGACACTCAGCTTCACACACCCATGTATTTTTTCCTCTGCAACTTCTCTTTTGTCGACCTGGGCTGCTCCTCAGCCATTGCCCTCGGGATGCTGGCTGTCTTCCTAACAAAGCCCAAAGTCATCTCTTTTCCCAGCTGTGCCACCCACTTTGTATTCTTCATAGGCTTTGTGGATGCTGAGTGCTATGTCCTGGCTGTCATGGCCTATGACCGCTTTGTGGCCATCTGTCAACCCCTCCACTACAGTGCTTTCATGTCCAAGTAGAGTCTGCTTGGCTCTCAAGCCAGGTTCCTACCTGGCTGGCTTGGTGAGTTTAGTCACCCACACTTCCCTTACTTTCAGTCTGAGTTACTGTGGTTCCAACATCATCAAACACTTCTTCTGTGAAATCACACCACTCTTAGCTCTCTCTTGCTCAGACACATACATCAGGGGGATATTTCTCTTAAGTCTCTATGGCTTCATTGAATTCAACACCATCCTCATCATCTTTATCTTCTATGCTTTTATCCTCATTGCAATTATCAGAATGTGCTCATCTGAAGGCTACCTTAAGACTTCTCCACCTGTGGGTCTCACCTCACTGGCATCACACTTTTTAATAGCACAGCCATCTTTATGTTTCTGAGGCCAACATCCAGCTACTCCCTGGATCAAGACAAATGGGCCTCTGTGTTCTACACTGTTATCATCCCCATGTTGAATCCCTTGATCTACAGTTTACAGAACAAGGATGTGAAGGCTGCTCTCAATAAAATAATTGGTAAGAAACCTCAGTAATATTAACAAAAATGAAAAAAAATCAGCATATGTAAATAATAGTGGTAGAAGGATGTGGCAGGAAATGAAAAATTTTAATAACTTCCCCATAAGTGTTTCAAGTTACTAAGTACTTACTATTAATATTCAATCAATATTCTATTTTTTTTTAATTGAGGTATAGTTGATGTGCCATTTTGTATAAGTTTCCATGTACAGCATAATGCTTGAAACTTTGTAAAGGTTATACTTCACTTACAGTTATTATAAAATACTGCCTACATTCCTTGTACTGTACAAGATATTCTTTTTAGTTTATTTATTTGTGTATTTGTTATATTGACTAGTTTGCTTTGTTTCATTAGATTCCACATATAAGAGATATCATGCAGTATTTGTCTTTCTCTGTCTGATTTAGTTTACTAAGCATTATATCCTTCAAGTCAATCCTAAATTCTGAAGGATTTCAGTAATTTTTAACTCTATGATCTGAAGCAAAGGATTTTTAAAAATTCTTATTGGAAGATAAATCATATTTAATGTTGTATTAGTTTCAGGTGTACATTAAAGTGAATCTGATATACATATATCCACTGTTTTTTAGATTCTTTTCCCATAAAGGTCATTATGGAGTATTGAGTAGACTTCCCTGTACTATAGAGTAGGTCCTTATTAACTATCTATTTTATATTTAGTAGTGTGTATGTCAATCCCAATTTTTCCAACTTATCCCTCTCTCACATTACCCCCTGAAATAATGGTGTTTTGTTTGTTTTGTTTTTGAAATTGGCTCATGTGTTGATTAGAAATGGAGACAGGGCATGAAAGAGGAAATAAATAACTAATCATTCTAAAGTATACTTTTTTCCAGTCATAAAGAATGATAGATTCAAATGTTGAAAATTTCTCTATTCTGAAAGGAAGTCAGAGAAAACTTAGCTAAATACATGAGGAATGGGGCTGACGTGAAGGATGACTTAACTCATCCCAGGATCCTTTCACTCATATATTCAGTAAAACCTTATAAATGCTAGCTATGTGCTTCTGGAGGATACAAACATGAGACACACATGCGCCAAGGACAGGAGTTTGCTGTGCTTCCAGAGAGAGTTTTCTCCCTCTGAAACTCTTGCTACCAATAAATTCAGGAGCTACACAAAGGGAACAGATTGAGGGCAGGAGGAGAAGTGGGTGACAGAGTGAGATAGTTGGATGGCATCATCAACCTACAATGGACATGAGTTTGAGAAAACTCTGGGAGATAGTGAAGGACAGGGAAACCCGGTGCACTGCAGTCTATGGTGTCACAAAGAGTTGGACACAACTTAGCAACTGAACAACAGTATAAAGCTGAAGAATAAGAGCTGGAGGTTCAGGCTCTGCTAACTAGATTTGTGAATATTGACAAGACTCTTTTCCTTTTTTTTTTTTTTTTTCCTGTCCTCAGTTTTCCCTGATGCTAGGTGGTTGGTTTCACCTAGTAATCACTGGTACCCTATGATCTCTTCTGCTTAATATTGAAAAGGGTAGACATCTGAGTTTGGTCAACCTCACATATATATCCTTACAGTCCTCAGAGATTCTCTAGGATATGGTTTGGGTCAATCCCTAAGGCTAATTTTAGTAGGATTGTAATGTCTATAGGACTGGTTGTCCAGCTCTCATCCTTAATTTCCCCTCTGCCTTTCTCTCCCTCTCTTCTAATTGCAAGTAAACTCTAGCCTCTTGAGGGGGCCAAGAGTCTTCATGTTTTTCAACCTCATCCCAAGGCCCTTATCAAAGAATAGTTCTCTTAACTCTGATGTATCAATGACTGACAATAGAGGAGGATATAGTTTGTCTTCATGTGTTCTCAACTCTATGGTGTGGGTGCATACGTGCATCCGACTCTTTGTGATTCCATGGACTGTAGCCCTCCAGGCTCCTCTTTCAATGGAATTATCCCAGCAACAGTACTGGAGTAGGTTGCTGATCTACTCCAGGGGATCTTCCTGACACATGGATCAAACCCCTGTCCCTTGCATCTCCTGCATTGGCAGACAGATTCTTTTTTTGCCACTGTGCCACCTGGAAGGTGGAGAGGGGAATGGCAACCCACTCCAGTATTCTTGCCTGGAGAATCCCATGGAGAGAGGAACCCGGTGGTTACAGTCCATGAGGTCACAAAGTGTCAGACACGACTGAGTGACTGAGCACGTGGGAAGCCTACACATCTTGAATATCAGGATCAGGTAAAGACAGAGACTTAGATTTAAGGACTCCTAAGTTTTTCTCCAATATGTTGAAATTCCATCACATCATCCATTTCAAATACTTGCACTGTTTCTAGCTCAGCCCTTCCTCCAGTCCAATATAGTGAAAGGTCAGGGAAACACAATGGTTGCCTTAAAGTACAGAGCATCCACACTCATCATGAAAAGCATCAAATAGTTTTAGGGATAAAAGACTCAGAATTTACAAGGCTTTCAAATGAGTGTCATTATATATGAGTTGAAATTGATCTGGTTCAAAATCACTCAATCATATCATGAGTTCTTAAAACATCCCTGGTATCACATTATGGACAAAAGTACAGCGGTTAATAGACAGATGTAGAGTTGCCAGTCTTGAAACAGTCGAGAGATTCAGCCTTCTCTTTTTTGTGTTTTTGTTTTTATATTTAATAATCCAATGAATAAATCTTATATGCTTATGTGAAAATTAAGAAAACAGGGCTTTCTTTTCCCATTAACTATAAACCAACTAGTACATGTCATAATTAAAAAAAAAAAGCAGTAGCTTCTAGAAGCTTCATTGAGAGAAAGACCTCTCAATATAATTTCTATGTCCCAAATAAATATCCAGTGACTTTGCTACTAAAGGACTAGCTTTTTTCTCTTTCTTAATTGTTGTATCCAGTCAGTAAATGAATCACTTTAAATTTCTTTAGGTTCTTACAACAATCAATAATGGTAAGCATTATTCCCATTTTAGAGGATAAACCCAAAACTCAGAAAGATCAATAAACTTGTCACGCATAAGTAATAGAGTCAACGGTTGATCCAAGGGCTTTACTTTCCACTCTGACAAATGGGAAATTCTGGCTTTGTATTATTTAGAAAAGATTCCTCATATAGGTTCTTCTATCTCTTTCTGTAAGACTTTGGACAATTTAATAAGTCTCTATAAGGCTACATTTCTTCACCTACTAAATGGGAATGATAATGCTTACTCTTTAGCATTTGTCCAATTACATGCAGTGATCTCTATTAAAAAATATGCCCCATAAATATATTTGAAAACAAAAATTCCTTCTATTTTTGCTTAATTTGTATCTTAACTGCCATTAATATCACTGTAATTGTGATGCAATTAAATGAGAAAACTGATTTTTTCCATGTGATAGGTGGTTGAAGCATTATATCAACTTATAATGGAAATAGAAAAGTGGGTAGAAGTTGGATCACTTTAGTCTTAGTCAGTCCCACTGATAATCATGTCAGATAAATTCCACAATGTCTCTGTACTGCAGTATTTTCAACAATAAAATGAAGGCATTAATTTCATTTCACCTACTCTATTAGTTTGCTCAAATAAGTATACATAAATGTCTGATGTTTAAAAAGGCTTGAATTGTGTTTCATACAGTACAACATTATCTAGCAATAAAATCATAATCAAGGCAAGCATTTTGGTCATATTCTTTACAATAGACTACAAAAATCTTTTGAACTGCTATTGTCTTTAATCAACGAAGAACTGGTAAACACTATACTAAGAGCAACTAAAGGCAAAAATTGATTCAGAAGTGGTTAATACCGAAGAGGTAAGAGTGAGATAAAGCTGAAGCTAAATTCAGCTTCCTCCACTCTCAAGCTATAAAAACTAAGGTGAGATTTTTTTTGTTTTTAACAATTGGTGCTTAAATATTTCTTCCTTCCTTTCTTTCTTTCTTTCTTTCTTTCTTTCTTTCTTTCTTTCTTTCTTTCTTTCT
>CM035300.1:42230381-42283311 GCA_020226075.1 Hydropotes inermis
ATTACTGACTTCACCTAGTTGACATTCATCAGTTCAGCTCAGCCGCTCAGCCGTATTCAACTCTGTGAAACCCCATGGAGTGCAGCACACCAGGCTTCCCTGTCTATCACCAACTCTCAGGGCTTGCTCAAACTCAAGTCCCTCGAGTCTGTGATTACATCCAACCATCTCATCTTCTGTTGTCGCCTTCTCCTCCTGCCTTCGATCTTTCTTAGCACCAGGGTGTTTTCCAATAAGTCAGTTCTTTGCATCAGGTGACCAAAATATTGGAGTTTCAACTTCAGCATCAGCCCTTCCAATGCATATTCAGAACTGATTTCCTTTAGGATTGACTGGTTTGATCTCCTTGCAGTCCAAGGGACTCTCAAGAGTTTTCTCCAACAATACAGTTCAAAAGCATCAATTCTTCAGTGTTCAGCTTTCTTTATAGTCCAACACTCACATCCATACATGACTATTGGAAAAAAAAAAAACAGCTTTGACTAGATAGACTTTTGTTGGCAAAGTAATGTCTCTGCTGTTTAATATGCTGTCTATGTTGGTCATAGCTTTTCTTCCAAGAAACAAGTGTTTTTTAATTTCATGGCTGCAGTCGTCATCTGCAGTGATTTTGGAGCCTCCCCACCCCCCAAATAAAGTGTCTCACTGTTTGCATTGTTTCTCCATCTATTTGACATGAAGTGATGAGACCAGATGCCATGATCTTAGTTTTCTGAATATTGAGTTTTAAGCCAACGTTTCCACTCTCTTCTTTCACTTTCATCAGGAGTCTATTTAGTTCTTCTTCACTTTCTGCCATAAGTGCAGTGTCATCTGCGTATCTGAGATTATTGATATTTCTCCCCACAATCTTGATTCCAGCTTGTGCTTCATCCACCCTGGAATTTCACATGATGTATTCTGGATATAATTGACTTATCCATCAATTTTACTCTGCAGTGGAATTTTGAAGCATATTTTTTATGCAGTATGTCTCCATGAAGTTGACA
Organism: Hydropotes inermis; assembly: GCA_020226075.1. Taxonomy (NCBI): domain Eukaryota; kingdom Metazoa; phylum Chordata; class Mammalia; order Artiodactyla; family Cervidae; genus Hydropotes; species Hydropotes inermis. The sequence continues at coordinate 42,231,371 of CM035300.1, forward strand.
TTCATAGGGAGATAAAATAAATGCAAATATTATATGTTAGAATAAAAAATAACAATACATGTCAAAAGAGAATTGCACAGCATAAATAGAGACACAAACGTAGAGAAAAAGCATATGGATGCCAAAGGAGAAAGAAGAGGATGGGATGAATTGGGATATTGGAATTGGCATATATAAACTATTGATAGTATGTATAAAATAGATAACTAATAAAAACATACTGTATAACACAGAGAATTCTATTCAATATTCTGTCATGACCTAAATGGGAAAGAACTCCAATAAGAGGGGATATAAGTATATGTATAGTTAGTTCAATTCTTGTACAGTAGAAACTAATACAATATTGCAAACCATTATGCTCCAATAATTTAAAAAAACTATCATGATTATTGGAAATGGGTGAAAAAAAGAGAATTACAAAACAAAGTGCTGTGAGATCTCATAGATAGCATTTTCTCTTAGGAGACTGGGGAATTTTATGGAGGGGCTCATAGTTTCGTTGAGTTAGACAAGACTGTGGTCCATGTGATTAGATTGGTTAGTTTTCTGTGATTGTGATTTTCAGTCTGTCTGCCTTCTGGTGAAGAAGGATAAAAGGCTTATGGAAGCTTTATGGGAGAGACTTACTGATGGAGAGACAAGGTTTTGTTCGGATGGGCAGGGCCATGCTCAGTGAATGTTTAATCCAATTTTCTGTTGATGAGTGAAGATGTGTTTCCTCCCTGCTATTTACCTGGGGCCAAACTATGGTGGACTTCCCTGGTGGCTCAGCCAGTAAAGTGTCTGCCTACAATGCAGGAGATCAGGTTCGATCCCTGGGTTGGGAAGAAGGAGAAGGAAATGGCAACCCATTCTAGTACTCTTGCCTGGAAAATCCCATGGACGGAGAATTCTGGTAGGCTACAGTCCATGGGGTCCCAAAAAGTCACACACAACTGAGCAACTTCACTTTATTTCTTTCAAACTATGGTGGAGGTAATGAAGATAAAGGTGACCTCCTTCAAAAGATACCATGCATATACTGATACACTCAGTGCCGCCAACCCTGCAGCAGGCCAACACAAACCCATGCCTCCTCTGGAGACCCCTGGACACTCTTATTGGCAGAAAGTGAAAAAGAACTAAAGGGCTTCTTGATGAAAGTGAAAGAGGAGAGTGAAAAAGTTTGCTTAAAGCTCAACATTCACAAAACTAAGATCATGGCCTCAGGTCCCATCACTTTATGGAAATTAGAGGGGGAAACAGTGGAAACTGTGACAGACTTTATTTATTTATTTGGCTCCAAAATCACAGGAGATGGTGACTGCAGCCATGAAATTAAAAGATACGTACTCCTTGGAAGGAAAGTTATGACCAACTTAGATAGCATACTAAAAGCAGAGACAATTACTCTGCCAACAAATGTCCATCTAGTCAAGGCTATGCTTGTTCCAATAGTCAGGTATGGATGTGAAAGTTGGACTTGAAAGAAAGCTGAGTGCAGAAGAATTGATGCTTTTGAGCTATGATGTTGGAGAAGACACTCGAGAGTCCCTTGGAATCAAGGACATCCAAGCAGTCCATCCTAAAGGAAATCAGTCCTGAATATTCATTGGAAGGACTGATGCTGAAGCCAAAACTCTAATATTTTGACACCTGATGTGAAGAACTGACTCATTTGAAAAGACCCTGTAAGAATTTGAGTAGGACACATGTTAGCTCTTCTCTAAATTTTTGGTAGAATTCAGCTGTGAAGCTGTCTGGTCCTGTGCTTTTGTTTGCTGGAAGATTTCTGATTGCAGTCTCAATTTACATGCTTGTGATGGATCTGTTAAGATTTTCTATTTCTTCCTGGTTCACTTTTGGAAAGTTGTACTTTTTTATGAACGTGTCCATTTCTTCCAAGTTGTCCATTTTATTGGAATATAGTTACTGATAGTAGTATCTTATGATCCTTTGCATTTCTGTGTTTGTTGTGATTTCTCCATTTTCATTTTTAATTTTGTTGATATGATTCCTCTCCCTTTGTTTCTTGATGAGTTTGGCTAATAATTTGTCAATTTTATTTATCTTTTCAAAGAACCAGCCTTTAGCTTTGTTGATTTTTGCTATGATCTCTTTTGTTTCTTTTCATTTATTTCTGCCCTAATTTTCAAGATTTATCTCCTTCTACTAACACTGGGGTTCTTCATTGCTTTCTTTTCTAGTTGCTTTAGGTGTAGAGTTAGGTTATTTCTTTGACGTTTTTCTTATTTCTTGACGTAAGCCTGCATTGCTATGAACCTTCCCTTTACACTGCTTTTACAGTGTCCCAATAGGTGTTGTGTTGTTGTGTTTTCATTTTCACTCATTTCTATGGATATTTTGATTTTGTTTTTTATTTCTTCTGTGATTTGTTGGTTATTCACAAACGTGTTGTTCAGCCTTCATATGATGGGATTTTTAATAGTTTTTCTCCTGTAATTGACATCTAATCCTACTGGATTGTGGTCAGAAAAGATGCTTGGAATGATTTCAATTTTTTATGTTGTTGTTTAATTTACCAAATCTAGATTTATGACCAAGAATGTGATCTACCCTGGAGAAGGTTCTATGTGCACTTGAGAAACACCTAACCTACTCAAACTCTTCCAAACAAATTGCAGGGGAAGGTAAACTTCAAAACTCATTTTATGAGGACAGAATCACCCTAATATCAAAACCAGACAAAGATAGCACCAAAAAAAAAAGAAAAAGAAAAAATAAAAGAAAACTACAGGCCATTATCACTGATGAACATAGATGCAAAAGTCTTTAACAAAATTTTAGCAAAGAGAATCCAACAACATATTAAAAAGATCATACATCATGACCAAGTGGGCTTCATCCCAGGTTTGCAAGGATTCTTCAATATCTGCAAATCAATCAATGTAATACACCATATTAACAAATTGAAAGATAAAATCCATATGATTATCTCAATAGATGCAGATAAAACCTTTGACAAAATTCAGCATCCATTTATAATTAAAAAAATACCCTCCAGAAAGCAGGAATAGAAGGAATATACCTCAATATAATAAAAACTATATATGACAAACCCAAGAAAACATTATCCTCAATGGTGAAAAATTGAAAGCATTTCCCCTAAAATCAGGAACAAGACAAGGATGCCCACTCTCACCACTACTATTGAAATAGTTTTAGAAGTTTTGGGAACAGTAATGAGAGCATAAAAAGAAAAAAAAGTAATCCAGATTGGAAAAGAAAAGTAAAACTCTCCCTGATTTCAGATGACATGATCCTTTACAGAGAAAACCTTATAACTCCACCAGAAAATTACTAGAGCTAATCAATGAATACAATACAATTGCAGGATATAAAATTAACACACAGAAATCCCTTGGATTTCTATATATTAACAATGAGAAAACAGAGAAATTAAGGAAACAATTTCATTCACCATTGCGATGAAAAGAATAAAATATTTAGGAATATATCTACCTAGAGAAACAAAAGACCTATACATACAAACTATAAAACGCTGATGAAAGAAATCAAAGATGACACAAATAGATGGAGAAATACACCATGTTCATGAATAAGAAGAATCAATATAGTGAAGATGAGTATACTACCAAAGCAATCTATAGATTCAATGCAATCCCTATCAAGCTACCAACGGTGTTTTTCACAGAACTAGAACAAATAATTTCACAATTTGTATGGAAATAAAAAAAAAAAAAAAACAAAAAAAAAAAAAAACAAAAAAAACCTCTAATAGTCAAAGCAATCTTGAGAAAGAAGAATGGAATTGTTGGAATCAACTTGCCTGACTTCAGTCTCTACTAAAAAGCTACAGTCATCAAGACAGTATGGTTCTGGCACAAGGACAGAAATATAGACTGATGGACAAAATAGAAAGCCCAGAGATAAATCCACGGACCTATAGACACCTTATTTTTGAGAAAAGAGGCAAGAGTGTACAATGGAGAAAAGACAATCTCTTTAACAAGTGGGTGATGGGTCAACCACCTGTAACAGAATGAAAGTAGAACACTTTCTAACACCATACACAAAAATAAATTCAAAATAGATTAAAGATCTAAATGTAAGACCAGAAACCATAAAGCTCCTAGAGGAAAACATAGGCAAAACAATCTCTGACATAAACCACAGCAGGATCCTCTATGACCCATCTCCCAGAGTAATGGAAATAAAATAAAAAATAAACAAATGGGACCTAATTAAACTTAAAAGCTTTTGCACAACTAAGGAAACTATGAGCAATGTGAAAACACAGGCTTCAGAATGGGCGAAAATAATAGCAAGCAAAGAAATTGACAAAGAATTAATCTCGAAAGTACACAAGCAACCCCTGCAGCTTAATTCCAGAAAAATAAATGACCCAATCAAAAAGGGGGCCAGAGAACTAAACAGATATTTCTCCAAAGAAGACATACAGATGGCTAACAAACACATGAAAAGATGCTCAACATCACTCATTATCAGAGAAATACAATCAAAACCACAATGGGATACCATTCCATGCCAGTCAGAATGGCTGCTATCCAAAAATCTACAAGCACTAAATGCTGGAGTGGGTGTGGAGAAAAGGGAACCCTCTTACACTGTTGGTGGGAAGGCAAACTAGTACAGCCACTATGGAGAACAGTGTGGAGATTCCTTAAAAAACTGGAAATAGTACTGCTATATGACCCAGCAATCCCACTGCTGGGTATACACACCAAGGAAACCTGAACTGAAAGAGACATGTGTACCCCAATGTTCATTATAGCACAGTTTATAATAGCCAGGACATGGAAGCAACCTAGATGTCCATCAGCAAACAAATGGAAAAGAAAGCTGTAGTACATATACACAGTGAAATATTACTAAGCCATTAAAAAGAATACATTTGAATAAGTTCTAATGAGGTGGATGAAACAAGTTTATTATAAAGAGTAAAGTAAGCCGGAAAGTAAAATACCGATACAGTATACTAACTCATATATATATATATATATATATATATATATATATATACATATATACATACATATATATATATATATACACATATGAAATTTAGAAAGATGGTAATGATAACCCTATATGCAAAACAGCAAAAGAGACACAAATGTATAGAATCATCTTTTGGACTCTGTGGGAGAAGATGAGGGTGGGATGTTTTAAGAGGATAGCATGGAAACATGTATATTATCATATTTGAAACAGATCACTAGTCCAGGTTCAATCCATGAGACAAGGTTCTCAGGTCTGGTGCACTGGGATGACCTAGAGAGATGGGATGGAGAGGGAGATGGGGGGGGGGGTGCCGGATGGGGAACACATTACACCCATGACTGATTCATGTCAGTGTATGGCAAAACCACTACAATATTGTAAAGTAATTAGCCTCCAATTAAAATAAATAATTAAAAAAATGAAAAGACCTTGATGCTGGGAAAGATTGAAGGCGGGAGGAGAAGGGGATGACAGAGGATGAGATGTTGGGATGGCATCACCAACTCAGTGGACATGAGGTTGAGTAAACTACAGGGGTTGGTGATGGACAGGGAGGCCTGGCATGCTGCAGACCATAGGGTCACAAAGAGTTGGACATGACTGAGTGACTGAACTGAATTGAACTGATGGAGGGGCAAATGTGATATAGTTTGGAAGTATGGCCCAGAAATTAAGGTAGGAAGCAAATGAAGGAGAGAATGCCAGAAGGAGGAAACAGAGTGGAAGAAAGACAAAGAGGCTGGAAACTATGAGACTTTCAATGGACAAGTTTAGTTGCATATCCAGTGAACTGTTTTGGTGGTGAAGTTGGAATATACCCAAAGACCTGGTACCAATTAACTACATGGAAACTTATTACTAGGGGAGTAGAGAGTTTAAGCACTCATGGATTCTAGAGAAGATTCCTCTTTTCTCCTTGACGTTCTGTCACACGTCCGTCAGTAGAATGACCTTTGGGGAAGCCAGGGCAGCAACAGTCTTTAGGTTGGTAAATCCAAGTAGACTCTAGCTGCTTCAGACAGGTTTCATGGTATAAGATGGTGCCCTTTTCTAAACGGGACTTGGATAAAACTCTTACATTTAGCCTTATGTGTGGTCTTCTCCTGGGTGATGAATTTAAGCCAAAGTCCCTGCCTGAAATCTCTGCCTTGGGATTTGCATGCCTGCAAAAGTTTCTTCAGTCATGTCTGACTCTTTGAGACCCCATGGACTGTAGCCCACAAGGCTCCTCTGTCAATGGGATTCTCCAGGCAAGAATACTGGAGTGGGTTGCCATGCCCTCCTTCAGGGGATCTTCCCAAATGAGGGATCGAACCTGTCTCTTACATCTCCTGCATCTATACCACTAGTGCCACTTGGGAAGCCCCTTAGCGAGGATACCAGGCATAATCAGGGTCTAAGATTCCCATCCTATTCCATAGTTACCCTATTCCCTAACATGGAAGCTGTAAAATTGCCAAAGTCCTTTGCTCAGTACTCTAAGTCCTCTTCCTTAAACCCCTTCTCTGATATTGTTTCTCCTTGCTTGTTTTGTGCAAAAATTCTCCTATAAAATTATTTTTTGAATGGCCTTCACATTTTTCTACCTCTGTATTCTTCCCAACTCTCTACTCCTTCCCTCTCTACCTCCTGATTCCCTAATAGCCTCAACTTCACGTCTTGGAATATTCAAACTTGTCTCTTCCTTCCAGGACCAGCTTGCATACCGCTCTCCAAAAAGCCCTCATTATCTGATCTACTGAACAGCTAAAAAAAAAAAAAAAAAAGAAAGAAAAACTACTCTTCTGAATAGCAAATCCTTTCATTGATAAGTTGCACGTGTGGATGTGATAGTTAAGCACATATGTGTATAAATGCCTTGAAACACAGACACTATATAAGATGTGCCTGGGTGTTGCAATGGCAATAGAAAACTCATAATGGACATTGAGAAATGTTTATGGAAAGAAGGAAGTGAGTTGACATATTTGATTGTCTAGACCTCTTCAAACAACCAAGCGCTGAAACTAAGCAACCACTTGAGGAGCTCTGAAAACAGCTGTGCTGGTATCTGTGTATTTAATTCTGCTAGATCAAACGTTAGTGAAATAATAAGCATCTTCACCAGACCTGGCTTCTGGAGATAGGAATAAAATCAGTGCTACAAATGCTAACCACAGGTGACAGACATCTGAAATTTGGAATTTTCATCTTCACCTTAATCATTTGCTTCTAGATCCTGCCTCTTAGAAGTATGAGAAAGTGTTAGTCCCTCAATCATGTCTGATTCTTTGTGACTCTATGGACTGTGACCCATCAGGCTCCTCTGTCCATGCGGATTCTCCAGGCAAGAACACAGGAGTGGGTTGCCACACCCTCCTCTAGGGGATCTTCCCAACCCAGGGATCAAATTCAGGTCTCCTGCATTGCAGGCAGTTTCTTTACCCCCTGAGCAACCAGGGAAGCCCAAGAATACTGGCATAGGTAGTCTATTCCTTCTCCAAGGGATCTTCCTGACACAGGAATAAAACTGGGGTCTGCTGCATTTAAGGTTGATTCTTTACCAGCTGAGATACCAGAGAAGCCCATTAGAAGTATAAGTTGCATTGAACTCAAATATACCTTAAAATTTCTTGAATTGCATATTTTTGCTTTATGCATCAAGTAAAACTAACCCACCTAGAAAACACATGCTTCTGTTTTATGTCATAAGTCAATCATTACTTTTTCTAGGACTCACTCCTGAAATCACCTTCCAGAATGTTCTCATCTGTAGAATGATACCAATAATACCTACAACAGCATGTTTCTGTGAGAACAAAGCAAGATGATACTACCATGGCCAGTTGTCCTCTTGTTTGAGAGTTTTATTTTTTGGCCTACTATCTTGGAGTAGATATAATGGTCATCTGAGTTAAATTCACCCATTCCAATCTATCTTAGTTCGCTGATTCCTAGAATGCTGATGTTCATTCTTGCCATCTCCTGTTTGACCACTTCCAATGTGCCTTGATTCATGGACCTAACATTTCAGGTTTCTATGCAATAATGCTATTTACAGCCTCAAACCTTGCTTCTATCACCAGTCCCATTCACAACTGGGTGTTGTTTCTTCTTTGACTGCATCCCTGCATTCTTTCTGGGGTTATTTCTCCACTGATCACCAGGGGCATATTGGGCATTTACCGACCTGCAGAGTTAATCTTTCAGTGTCCTATCATTTTGTCTTTTCATGCTGTTCATGGGATTCTCAAGGCAAGAATACTGAAGGTTCTGTGATACTATGAATACATAGATACTATGGGAGGTGGACAAATGTGAATAAACCACAAAATAACATCAACAGATCCCAAGCATCAGTACAGTTGAGATGTAAGACCAGAAGAAGACAGCTGGCTAAAATCTTATGAAAATTTTGCCAAGAGGACTATGAAGATATACAAAAGGATATACTAATATTTTATTGCAGATGTTGTTTAAAAATAATAGAAGTCCTAATTGGAGGGTTAATGTTTTTCACATGAAAGAATTTCAGTTGAGGGATTGAATCATAATTATGAAAACAATCATCACTGGAAACAATCATTTGAAAAGCAATAATTTGTCTTTTCATATTTTTTAAGACACTTTCATTCTTTGAATTAAAGGAAGCTAGATAACCATCCCACCCATCTGCTCTTCTGAGAATACAGGACACTACTGCTCATTCTGCAGTTAAGGAAGGATCTCATGGCTAAATTTTGGCCAATTGAGTCAAAACAAAAGTAAGATGCACCAATTTTATTTCTGGCTATAAAACCCTATGCACAGTCATCCATAGTATATCATTTAGTTCAGTTTAGTTCACTTCAGTTCCTCAGTCATGTACAACTCTTTATGACCCCATGGACTGCAGTACACCAGGCCTCCCTGTCCATCACCTTCTCCCTGAGTTTATTCAAACTCATGTCCATTGAATCAGTGATGCCATACAACCATCTCATCCCCTTTCATCCACTTCTCTCACCTTCAACCTTTCACAACATCAGGGTCATTTTCAATGAGTCAGATCTTCATATCAGATGGCCAAAGTACTGGAGTTTCAGCTTCAGCATCAGTCCTTCCAATAAATATTCAGGACTGATCTCCTTTAGGATGGATGGTTGGATGTCCTAGGTGTCCAAGGGACTCTCAGTGTCTTCTCCAACACCACAGTTCAAAAGCATCAATTCTTCAGTGCTCAGCTTTCTTTGTAGTCCAACTCTCACATCCATACATGACTACAGGAAAAATCATAACTTTGACTAGATGGACCTTTGTTGGCAAAGTAATGTCTCTGCTTTTCAATATGCTGTCTAGATTGGCCATAACATTTTTTTTTTCAACGAGCAAGCGTCTTTAAATTTCATCGCTGCAGTCATCATCTACAGTGATTTTGGAGGCCCCCCCCCCAAAATAAAATCTCTCCCTATTTCCATTGTTTCCCCATCTATTTGCCATGAAGTGATGGGACCAGATGGCATGATCTTAGTTTTCTGAATGTTGAGGTATAGGCCAAAGTTTTCCATCTCCTCTTTCACATTTTTTAATATAAATTTATTTATTGTAATTGGAGGCTAAATACTTTACAGTATTGTAGTGGTTTTGCCATATATTCCTCAAGAGGCTGTTTAGTTCTTCCCTTTCTGCCATAAGTGCGGTGTTATCTGCATATCTGAGGTTATTGATATTTCTCCTGGCAATCTTAATTCCAGATTTCATCCAGTCCAGGATTTCTCATGATGTACTCTGCAAATAAATTAAGTAAGCAGTGTGAAAATATACAGCCTTGATGTACCCCTTCCTCCATTTGGAACAAGTCTGTTGTTTCATGTCCAATTCTAACTGTTGCTTCTTGACCTGCATACAGATTTTTCAGGAGTCAAGTCAGGTGGCCTTATATTCACATCTCTATAACAGTTTTCCATAGTTTGCTGTGATCCACACATTTAAAAGTTTTGTATTGTCAATAAAGCAGAAATAGATGTTTTTCTGGAACTCTTGCCTTTTTGATGATCCAGTGGATGTTGGCAATTTGATCTCTGGTTCCTCTGCCTTTTCTAAAACCAGCTTAAACTTGTGGAAGTTCTGTTGAAGTCTGGCTAGGATAATTTTGAGCACTACTTTGCTAGTGTGTGAGATGAGTGCAATTGTGCAATAGTTTGAGCATTCTTTGGCATTGCCTTTCTTTGGGATTGGAATGAAACTGACCTTTTCCAGTTCTGTGGCCACTGCTGAGTTTTACAAATTTGCTGGCATATTGAATGCAGCACTTTCACAGCATCATCTTCTAGGATTTAAAATAGCTCAACTGGAATTCCATCACTTCCACTAGCTTTATTCATAGTGATGTTTCCTAATGCCCACTTGATTTCACATTCCAAGATGTCTGCTGTAGGTGAGTGATCACACCATCGTGATTATCTGGGTCATGAAGACCTTTGTTGTACAGTTCTTCTGTGCATTCTTGCCACCTCTTCTTAATATCTTCTGCTCCTGTTAGGTCCGTACCATTTCTGTCCTTTATTGCGCCCATTTTTGCATGAAATGTTCCCTTGGTATCTCTAATTTTCTTGAAGAGATCTCTAGTCTTTCTCTATTCCTCTGTTTTCCTCTATTTCTTTGCATTGATCACTGAGGAAGGCTTTCTTATCTCTTCTTGCTATTCTTTGGAACTCTGCATTCAAATGGGATTATCTTTCCTTTATCCTTAGCCTTTTGCTTCTCTTCTTTTCAGAGATATTTTTAAGGCTTCCTGTTACAACCACTTTGCCTTTTTGCATTTCTTTTTCTTTGGGATGGTCTTAATCCCTGAATCCTGTATAATGTCATGAACCTCTCTGCATAATTCTTCTGTCTATCAAATCTAATTTCTTGAGTCTATTTGTCACTTCCACTGTATAATTGTAAGGGATTTGATTTAGGTCATATATGAACAGTCTAGTGGTTTCCCTTACTTTCCAAGGGCAAAGGTGAAGCCCCAGCAAGATGGTAGAAGGGGAAATATTGTGTTTAGAAACAAACTCCATACCTGCCAGAGAAGCCCAATACGCTCAAATATACCTTGTGTGCACCAGGGCCCAGAGACTCCACAGATACTGAGACAGAGCTGTGTTTGAGTGTCTCCTGTGGAGGTACAGGTCAGCAGTGGACTGCCACAGTGGTAGGGGTTCTGGGTACAGCAGACCTGGGTATAGCATAAGACCTCTTGGAGGAGGTCGCCATTAATGACACCATAGAGCCTCCAGAATTTACACCGGACTGGGCAACAGACTCTGGGAGGGAACAAACAGAAACTTGAGCACCAGGACCCTGGAGAAAGGAGCAGTGAACCCACAAGAGACTGACCCAGACTTTCTGGTGAGTGTCCAGGAGTCTCTCTCTGGCAGAGGCGTGGGTCGGTGGTGGTGCTGCAAGGTTGGGGGCACTGAATGTAACAGTTCTTGCATGGGTTCCTCCTTTTGAAGGAGGTCACAATTATCTTCATTATTTCCACCACAGTTTGGCCTCAGGTCAAATAACAGGGAGGGAACACAGCTCCTTCCTTCAACAGAAAATCAGATTAAAGATTTACTGAGCATGGCCCCAATGGGAACAAGACCCAGTGTCCCCCTCAGTTAGTCTCTCCCATCAGGAAGATTCCATAAACCTCTTACCCTTCTCCATCAGAGGGCAGACAGACTGAACACCACAATCACAGAAAACTAACCAATCTGATTACATGGACCACAGCCTTGTTTAACTTAATGAAACTATGAGCCATGCTGTGTAGGGCCCCAAGACGGACGGGTCATGGTGGAGAGTTCTGACAAAATATAATCCACTGGAGAAAGGAAGGGCAAAGCACTTCAGTATTCTTGCCTTGAGAACCCTATGAATAGGTATAGTCTATCTTTACCTTTTGCCAAACCATCTGTTGGTGATGGTGATCTCAAAAGCAGAAAAGGACCAGACATGAGAGTCATTGGTTATTGGGAAGATGATGTTTCCCAAGAACTTGAACTGCAATGTAGTCTAGCCTACCCCCAACTCCAAAGGTTTTAGTTATTTATTTAAAAATCAAACAAATACATATGGAAACCCCAACAACTAAATAGGTAGTGCCATTGCTTACAATTAAAAGTGAACAAACACGCAGTTCCTGCTTTTAAGAAAAGTAATTTAATCATGGAAAATGTAATTCCAAGCAAGTTATTAGAATACAATATCTCTTCCACAGAAGTATAATAACAAAGAAACAAGCAAAAATGGTTAAAGAATTTTATCATGTGTACTTCTGTCAAAGAAAAAAGAAAAAAGAAAAATTAGCGCCAGGTTTGATATCTTTATTCAAAGGAAAACAATCAATGAATGGGGGACTACAGTGCCTCAGAGGCAGTGCAAATTCTTTCTTAGGGATTTTGGATAACAGTACATTTTATAGACTATTAGAAGCAGCAAGCTCCAGCAGTTGGTGATGGGCAGGGAAGCCTGGCATGCTGCTGTCCATGGGGTCTCAAAGATCCAGACACACCTGAGCAACTGAACTGACTGAGAAGCAGCAATGCAGAAAGAGGGCATGATTGGTGCGGTTTGCATATTTGACCTTGATGGGTCTAATGGCAGGTTTTTCCAAGATGTGGCCCTCTGGCATGTAGATTATTTTGAGCTGTAAACTATAAGGACTTAAAAAGTCAGAATGATAAATATATGATTTGGTATTTTTATTGAATGTTTTGAAGTTTTCACCAAATTTATTTATTCAGTCTTTCAAAGATTTTGTAGTTTCTAGTGTAAAACTACAGAAGAGATATTTTCATTACCAACTAATATTTTAAAGGATCTTGTCTTTAAGACTTTCCTAGTCTTTTGAGGTAAAGTTACTATATAAATACACATTTCTGGTTAGAAGAGAAATTGAAACTGAGAGTCTTTGAGTCTTGCTTACTGGATAAGTTCACAGTCTATACAATTCCTAGCAATTTCTCCAAGACTTGTAAATACCTCTTTCCTGCCTTTATCAGAGGACTGGCCACAGCAGGGAATAGAGGACTAAGGATTTCAGAGAAATTCAAGTTAATAGGAAACTTTTCCTTCGTTTCAGTCCATTCTCTGATCAATCTCCAGAGTAAACCTTGAAAATGTAGGTCTGATCATGTTACATCCTCATGATGTTATTGTTTCCATTTCTGTTGTCTTCAAGTCCAAACACCTCATATGATTTCCAGTAAGCTTGGTGAGCTGATAACACTTATGGTTCATTTCCTGTTCTCTCCAAACCATCTTAAGTTAATCTCTCTCAGCTTTTGTGCTCCCCAGGCTTTCTCTTATGTTAGAGTTCAGAGTTGAGTTGACCCTTGGGGACTGGTAAGTTAGATATACAAAGCTTCTAGTCACATGGAACATTTATTTGAACATAAAAGTTCAGTTTTACTGACAGGCACCCAAGGCAAAAGAGACTCCATCTTGGGACTAATAATTTATTTCAAGTGTTTCCATTCAATTTTGCTGGGAAACAAAAGTTCTTTTAAAAAAATTCCATTTAAAAACTTAAGGGGCAAGATTGTTATCTCACGAGAAGAAAGTTGGATTTGAAGATTATGAAGTAAAAGGTTAAAGGGGGTTTTCATCATTTTTCATCTTTATATTTCAGCATGACTTAACTCATTTTAGTAGCAAGCAGGCATGAATTTATTACCTATGTCAATGAAAAATTAGTCAATCTGAGAAAGAAATGGAAAATTTTATTCAAGCCAAATTGACAATTATAACATCTCAGAAAACTCTGAGAATCCTTCTGCAAATTAGAAGTCATTGTTGTTTGTTGTTCAGTTGCTAAGTTGTGTTTGACTCTTTGCAACCCTATTAACTGCAGCAAGAAGTCAAGGCACAGTTATAAAAGTTTTATTTTTTTTTTGATACTGAGGGATGTACATTAAATGATGGATCATTAACAGGCTGAAAAAAGTGAAAGTCTCTCAGTCATATCTGACTCTTTGTGACCCCATGGACTATATAGTCCATGGTATTCTCCAGGCCAGAATATTGGAGTGGGTAGCCTTTCCCTTCTCCAGGGGATCTTTTCAACCCAGAGACTGAGCCCACGTCTCCTGCATTGCAGGTGGATTCTATACCAACTGAGCAATCAGGGAAGTCCATTGACAGATTACACAATCCAAATCTAAATATGCCTGTTTCCCCTTACAAGATCAAAAAGCAAGGTTTTCTTTTAAGGAGCTGAAGATGCTGGGAGAGGGTTGGTCTTTACGGCTGAGCACGTGTTTCTGCCAATGGGTCGATGCGTAATGCTGATACACAATGCACAGCACAGAGGAGAAAGGAGACCAAAGGACATCAAAACTCTTTTTTTAATCTCTAATTTTTCTTGTGTCATCAGAAAACATGAATTTTACTTCACATCTATGTGATAGAACTTTAAAAAGAATTAAAGTGGCTTTGCCAGTGATTATAAATATATTGTATATAAATATTGACATTTTTATAATAATATACTTAAAACTTTTGCATTTTTATATTACCATTTATCCATATGTGGACAGCCAAACAATATATTCCAAATTGAGTTTAGTAGGGAAAGTTACCTTTCTTGAAGAATTTTTACCAAATGTGTGTGAAAGCAACACCGTCTGTTTATAGAGGTATGTGCTCAGCAAGAAGCACCTTCCAGGGACTTCCCTGATTGCCCAGTGTTTAAGACTTCATCTTCCAATGCAGGGACTGTGGGTTCAATCCCTGGTGAGAGAGCTAAAACCCCACATACCTCATGGCCACAAAAATAAAACATAAAATGGAAGCAATATTGCAACAAGGCCAATAAAGACTTTAAAAACAGTCCATATCAAAAGAAAAGAAGCTCTTTAAAAAAGAAAGAAAAGAGGACAAAGATAAAGATAAAGATAAAGAAAGGAGACCAAGTGTCATTATTTCCCTGAGTGCTCAAAACTATTCTCTTCCCTTTAAAGCTTCATCAGAAAGTATCAGAAAACACTGACACTCTTTAAAACTAAACAAAGGGTAAAATTCCTATGCTATTTTATTGTGATTTCTAAAATCCCACAAAAATACAATTACAATTATCTTCTTTATTCTTTAATGGAAGATCTTTGGGGACAGGTCATGAGTTAATGGATTATTAAAATGCTTAATATTCTCTTTCAGTGTGATAGATATTGGAGTTTTGTCTCCTTCATTTCTCCCCTCTTTCTTTTTGTCCTTTTTCTATGAACAGATATCATGGCACCCTAGAATCTATCAGGAGGACCAAGTTCTTGACAAAGTTGTGCTTTTACCTGCATGACCTTGAGCACATCAGTTTTCCACTCTATTTGCTAGTTCCTTCATCTGACAAAGAACTCAGTCCATTCACCTCTAAGGTAGTTTTTATATATAACATTTCTGTAACTAAACAAATATGTGTATATGCTATGCACTGCAATCTGGTTTCTAATGTTTTGGAGCCCAATCTCATGGCAGCTTCTCTTGCTATCACCTATAGCATACTGATGGAAGCTCCTGCTGAGCTTTACAAGGGTGCTAATGACTCCCTAAACAGTGTGTTTCTTCAATTCAGTTCAGTTCAGTTCAGTTCCTCAGTCCTGTATGACTCTTTGCGACCCCATGGACTGCAGCACACCAGGCCTTCCTGTCCATTGCCAACTCCCAGAATTTACTCAAACTCACATCCATTGAGTCTGTGATGCCATCCAACCATCTCATCCTCTGTCATCCCCTTCTCCTCTTGCCCTCAATCTTTCCCAACATCAGGGTCTTTTCAAATGAGTCAGTTCTTCGCATCAGGTGGCCAAAGTATTGGAGTTTCAGCTTCAGCATCAGACATTCCAATGAATACCTTGGGAAAGTGTATGTTCTCAAAGCCCTTTGAGAAGCCAGGTGAGAGGTGAGAAGGGTGATGCTTAGGCAACAGTGGAGTAGATCACACCTAATAGGTTATTTACAATATTTCTGTCATCCATCTTCAGTATCATGCCAGGTTTGTCTGACATTCTGATTTAAAATCCCAAATCCTTGCTTAGTGTTCCTGTGTCAATACAGTTAGCCATACTAAACTTAAAGTTTCATTGTCCTTGGTCTCATGCCCTCAAAATCCATTCTTATAGATATTCTCCAAACTCTTGCCAACCTTGATTGATGATGTCTTGAAATTCTTAGCAGGTCATATTTGGCATTTCACTGTGTGGGCTATATGGGTTTTGAAGTTTCACACCAAACACAGAGGAAAGGGAGGATGATGGGGTTAAGTGTAAGGGAGACTTGTTTCTGCATGTGTTCAACCCTCCCAGGTACAATCAATAATGAGGCAATGCTGTAAAAGTTCTTATTCCCTCAATTAAGGGAGAAATTATTGGTTTTTGAAATGAGACTTAAGGATTTGAAATTAAAAATTCTCAGATTTTTACTTCTCTGCCCAAATGCCCCTATTCTATGCCTCAGAACCTCACTCCCATCTGGCCATATTCTTATCTTTCCTTAAGTACAAAACAAGTTTATTTGGGAAGGTAACTATGCTCTGCTCAATATGGTCATAGCATCTGTCCTCAAATATAGTTCCCCAAGGACCAGAGGAAGTGAAAGACTTCTTCAAAAATATAGTATAAGCTTGCTGTCACCTGCTTGTTTTATCAACTGGATAGGCTCAGGTTTAAACTGCAGCAGAAGCCAACTCCCCCCATGATGTTTATAATCTCCATCTGCATGCTTCTCTGCTACAGGAAGCGATCCCTCAGTGCTTTGTTTCCACCTTTCATTCCATGATGCCACTGGTGATCATTAAGTAAGTCTGATACTACTGGAGGGGCTTCTCAGGTGGCGCTAGTGGTAAAGAACCCACCTGCATGGCATGGGTTTGATCCTATCTATTGAGCACTGCAGATCTAAAATTAATTAATTTAAATTAGATTAATTGATTAATTAGATGAATTAAATTTACTTATTTAAATTTATTTAAATTTATCTATCTAAGTTTATCTAAATTTATTTATTTAAATTTATTTATTAATTTAAATTTTATTTTTTCTATTTCTATCTCTATTTTTATTTAATTTTATTTATTTAAATTTATTTATTAATTTAAATTTATTTAAATTAAATTTTAAATTAATTAATTTAAATTAATCAATTTTGAGAGGTGTCAAATATGCAATAAAAACTATGACTATTGCTTATTCTTCTAAAAATGATTAAATGTAATAGGGGAAGGGAAGAGAAATTGAATATCTCAATATGCCAGCATTCTAAATACAGCATCTCATGTCTCCTCAAACAACCCATGCAGGTAAATGTCATTATATTATACTATATTTACTGAATATGAAACTAAACATCAAAGGGTAGGTAATTTTCCCAAACGACACCAAAGCATTTATATATCCAGTGGCTGCAACTAAGTTGGCATGCTTCCAAATCCTTTTCTCTGTTAAAACCTTCAGATTTTCCTGAAAGAGAGAAAATCCCAAACAACTTAATCAGAGGTTATATGAGTTCAGCATCAACTAAAATGCTTTTATTCTCATTTATATTTAATGAGATAATTGAAGCTTGAACATGTGGTGATCAGAGGCAAGCCCCCATTGGAGATGACTTCAGATCCATGACTCTTTAAAATACTCATTGAAATAGGAACCCTGGGGCCATTTCCCACCCAGAACTAATTTGTTTTAGAGCTGAAGTTTCTTTGTTTATAAAATAAGAAGTGTACTTTCTGCTCTACCTGTTTCATATTTCTTTTTAAAAGAAAGACAATAAAAAAAAGATGGAAAAACATTTCATTTCAATGGTTTTCATTATTCTTATCAGGAGTTGTTTTAGCCTGGAATTTGTGTTCCTGGTTAAGATCATTATTTGCTGGTAGGCTTTTAGAGGTTCTAGCCAATGAATCATTCTGTGACCCAGGAATGGGGGGGGGGGGTTGGCATGTTCCAGGAATCCATATCTTCATTAAACTTTGGAGATGTAGGCAGAAAACTCTGATTGTTACTATTTAGGTGCTAGTCACGTCCGACTCATTGCAACTCCATGACCACAGCACACCAGGCTTCCCTGCCCTTTACCAGTTCATAAAGTTTGCTCAGACTCATGTCCATTGAGTCAGTCCATTTCCATGAGATGGTTATTGCCTTCTCCTCCCCCACCGCTTGATGGTCACTCAGTATCTGTCACAGGGTGTGAGATATTCCTGAGGCAGAGAAGCAGAGATACATCGTAGGAAACCTGCCACTAGTAACACAGGCAGAGCTGTTGACCAGGCTCACTGAAATTGAGTAACTGAGGATGTGTGGTACAGGACAGTTAGAACTCTGTGAGTTGTAAGTAGAAGTCTGCTGGATTTGGGGAAACATTTTGTCTTCCTGATCAAGTGTGTGTATGTGGTTGTCACCCTACCCTCCGGGATCCTTTTTCCTGATTTGAAAAGAAGTGTAGTGTCTAGCACTAGAGCAGACAGGTTAGACTATCAGGCGACCAGCATGTGGAAGAGACTGAGAAAATCACAAAATGTGAACCTTGACTCCCAAACTGTCACTATGAAGGAAAAATTAGTTTTTCAAAAGTAACAGCAAAAAATAAGTTAGATTTTGGTATACTCAAAGTGGAACAGACTCCTGAGACACTGGTCATGAAATAAGGAATATTGATTATCAATTCACCAGCCTTTGCCAATCACTTTCCTTCAACATGAAGTTACAGACTCATTGAATCTAGCATTCTCCTTTCACAGATTAAAGATTTAACCCTAGTGACCTCATAGCCAAAAACTACTGAAAATCTCTTATTCCACAGACTGTTAACTGAAGTATTCTGATGGTGCAAAGTGTAACCGAAGAAAGAGTGTCTTTATCCAGGGCTCATTTTACAATGCAAGCATTATTAGAAAGATAGAAAGAAGGGATCAGAGTCAGTTTCTCCTTCACATTAAAAAAAAAAATGGTCAAAGTTGTAATATAAAAAATGTATTAAAATAGGCTACATGGATGGTCAGCCTGCCACAAGTGGGTCTCCTGGGGATCCCAGGATGCATGCCAGAACACGGAGCAGAGGCATTGCCTCCAGGGACCCATCCTCCAAGGTGGTCATATAAGGTAGCAGGAATGACTAGCCCACACTGATGAGGAGTCCCTCGCAAGGCTTCCCTGCAGGTGCCTCAGGAAGGCTTTGCTCATGGGTGAGCCACTGTGGTCCTGAGAGAGCAGAGGAGACTGAGTTTCCATTGGCAAAGAAGGAGTTCAGTAGAGGGCTTTGAACTTTGGTATCACATTATAAGATTTGGAGAAATTATACAAATATCTATTGTTATACTATTATCTTGGGCTAAAATAAACAAGATTGTGAATATGTTGAAGATAAGTTTAAACAAGTAACCTTTGTGACTAAGATGGAAAAATTGCATATATTCTTATATGTTTATATGAATCCACTCCTCTGTGGTCTAGCCGAGTGCTGTCCAATAGAACTTTCTGCTGTGGAGGAAGTCCTCTGCATCTGTGCTATCTAATTTAGTAACTGACAGATATATGTGCTTCTTGAGTTCTTGAACAATGTCTGGTGTGACTGAAGAAGAAATTTTTAATTACATTTAAATTGAAATAGTGAAAGGTAACTACCATGATGGATAGCATGTCAAGTCAGTTGGGTTTTTCAGAAGTTAATTGGGACTAGAAATGAGCAATTTTTATTTCTTTATCTGAAGACCCAAAGGGGCTAATACTGACACTCAATATTTTGTTTTCATAGGTTTAATCATACTCTTAAATATTTTATCCTCAACAGATATAAAGCAGGCAGAACAGTCTAAAGCCATATAGTAATGGATCCATAGAGCACTGCTTCAACTTAAAGGCAAACTTTGAGAGGTAGATTAAGAGATGAAAAGAGTACGAGAGTCTCTTTTCTCAGTTAAATGAGAGGTCACTTTAATTGAACCTCAAACAGTTGTGTTTTTATTTATAACACTTTACAAATATAATTCAAATTTATCAGTTGTACTATGTGAATGACTTTGGGATTTTATTTCACGCCACAGTATATGTTAAATAACAGCTAAATGGAAAATGTATCTCAAAAGGGGGGAAATGAGGGCTTTCACATAAATTGACTGTCCATAACTCATGTAAAATTTATTTCAACAAAACCAGTCTTTTGTGCAAAAAATAAATAAATAAATAAATAAATAAATAAATAAATAAATAAAATAATTTATTTTTATAAATAAAATAGTAGTAACTCTATAAATTTATAAAAATTGTAAATTTATATCAGTTTGGAGTTTCTTTTTTCCAGATAATTCTATTTTTTTTTCCTGATTTTGGTGATGAGGCCAGTTTTATAGAAGTGAATGTGTATTCTTAGGCATAATAAAAATTGTTCAACCTGACCCATAACAAAACAATTTTGAAGGAGTTGTTCTGTAACAAGACAACATACAGATAAAAAAAAAAGTCCCCAATGACAGTAACATGATTAAATGTATCTTCTCTAGAGAAAGTTTAAATGTTCTTTGGCAGAAAATTACTACTGAACATTGTTTATTCTGATTCTATTACAGCCCTTGGAAGCTCAGGTTGTCAAGGGAGAAAATATTGATCTCTTAGGCTTCAGCTTTAAACTCCCCAGTTAGAAGGAGGCACACAGAAATGTTGGTGGGCAATCAGCCTGTACCAGTTGCAGAACGAGAACCTGGATGAAACTCTCATGTAAATGTAACAGCACAGCCCACTTTTCAAAAAGTCATGTATCATCCCAGTGTGTACTGGAAATAGTGGAACAATAAGGGTCAGAGTCAAAGTTCTAGTAAGTTTCACTCTGAGACCAAGAATAAAGGCCTCATCCCTGATGATGCAGTGGAAACAAAGTAAGGGAACTTTGAACTAGGCTGAGCATGGTCTGAGGATATGAATGAACAATTGACTGAAAAATTTAATGAATGAATGAATGAATGATTAGTAGCCAGTAGTACATGAGTTTAGTGCATTATTTGCATGTGTTATGACCAGTTTTGAGTGCCCATTAAATGGCTGGCCCTGTGTTGGAGACTTTATATAAATCACATCACTTTAAGTCACATTTATCATGTAAAACAAAGCTATTTTAAAATTAAAAAAGTGCTGAAGTTTAAAAGTTTAAAGACCTCCTCTATTTACTCTCATGCCCAAGGATAACAATTAAAAGTTTGGCATGAATTCTTCCAGAGATTTTTCATGGTGAAATAAAAAATAGCTAAAGGAGGGGGAGTTAAAAGAAAAAAGTATTATTTTAAGAGTCCAGATTTACATATTATTCTGCAACTTGGTTTGTTCATTTGGCAATCTGATATAAACACCTTTCTATAAGAGTATATACTCATCTCATGCTTCTTAGGCTAAATATTGATTCATGAAAGAAAAAGTGAAAGCGTTAGTCATTCAGTCATGTCTGAATCTTTGTGACCCTATGGAGGAAGCAGGCCTCTACTGAAGTATGGGGATGTGGAGTTTTTGTGAGGGACTTCTATCATTGCACAATATTTAAGGTGTATAAAAATATATTTAAAATAATATACAAGCATTCATGTCAGTTAAGTTCCATTCAGTTGCTTGGTTGTGTCCAACTCTTTACAACCCCATGGACTGTATCACGCCAGGCCTCC
Organism: Hydropotes inermis; assembly: GCA_020226075.1. Classification (NCBI taxonomy): domain Eukaryota; kingdom Metazoa; phylum Chordata; class Mammalia; order Artiodactyla; family Cervidae; genus Hydropotes; species Hydropotes inermis. Next base: position 42,252,993 of record CM035300.1, read on the forward strand.
CTGTCCATCACTGACTCCCGGAGTTTACTCAAACTCATGTCCATTGAGTCAGTGATGCCAGCCAACCATCTCATCCTCTGTCGTCCCCTTCTCCTCCTGCCTTCAATCTTTCCCAGCATCAGGGTCTTTTCAAATGAGTCATTCATGTAGCCACCATCTAACTTTGGCAACTTGTTTTTTATTACTCAGTATTCCACTTCAGAAATATATCTACATAAATGTTATAACACCAGTTTACTGAATTCTCACTGCTTTATTAATACTATTTAAAAAAATAGTATTAATAAAAATTTTATTTTTTCTGTGTTTAAGAATGGTGCTGGAGGAATCAATCTGCCTGACTTCAGACTATACTACAAAGCTACAGTCATCAAGACAGTATGGTATTGGCACAAAGACAGATATATAGATCAATGGATCAGAATAGAAAGCCCAGAGATAAATCCACGAGCATATGGTCACCTTATTTTCGACAAAGGAGGCAAGGAGATACAATGGAAAAAAGATAGCCTCTTTAACAAGTGGTGCTGGGAAAATTGGTCAACCACTTGTAAAAGAATGAAACTAGAACACTTTCTAACACCATACACAAAAATAAATTCAAAATGGATTAAAGATCTAAATGTAAGACCAGAAACTATAAAACTCCTAGAGGAGAACATAGGTAAAACACTCTCCGACATAAATCACAGCAGGATCCTCTATGACCCACATCCCAGAATATTAGAAACAAAAGCAAAAATAAACAAATGGGACCTAATGAAACTTAAAAGCTTTTGCACAGCAAAGGAAACTATAAGCAAGGTGAAAAGACAGCCCTCAGAATGGGAGAAACTAATAGCAAACGAAGCAACAGACAAGGGCTTAATCTCAAAAATATACAAGCAACTCCTCCAGCTCAACTCCAGAAAAATAAATGACCCAATCAAAAAATGGGCCAAAGAACTAAACAGACACTTCTCCAAGGAAGACATACAGATGGCTCAGAAACACATGAAAAGATGCTCAACATCACTCATTATCAGAGAAATGCAAATCAAAACCACAATGAGGTACCATTACACGCCAACCAGGATGGCTGCTATCCAAAAGTCTACAAGCAATAAATGCTGGAGAGGATGTGGAGAAAAGGGAACCCTTTTACACCGTTGGTGGGAATGCAAACTAGTACAGCCACTATGGAAAACAGTGTGGAGATTTCTTAAAAAACTGGAAATAGAACTGCCATATGACCCAGCAATCCCACTTCTGGGCATACACACCAAGGAAACCAGATCTGAAAGAGACACATGCACCCCAATGTTCATCGCAGCACTGTTTATCATAGCCAGGACATGGAAGCAACCTAGATGCCCATCAGCAGACGAATGGATAAGGAAGCTGTGGTACATATACACCATGGAATATTACTCAGCCATTAAAAAGAATTCATTTGAATCAGTTCTAATGAGATGGACGAAACTGGAGCCCATTATACAGAGTGAAGTAAGCCAGAAAGATAAAGAATATTACAATATACTAACACATATATATGGAATTTAGAAAGATGTTAATGATAACCCTATATGCAGAACGGAAAAAAAAAAAAAGAAGACACAGATTTATAGAACAGTCTTTTAGACTCTGTGGGAGAAGGCGAGGGTGGGGTGTTTCAAGAGAACAGCATTGAAACATGTATATTATCTAGGGTGAAACAGATCACCAGCCCAGGTTGGATGCATGAGACAAGTGCTCGGACCTGGTGCACTGGGAAAACCTAGGGGGAATGGGTGGAGAGGGAGGTGGGAGGGGGGATTGGGATGAGGAACACATGTAAACCCTTGGCTGTTTCATTTCAATGTATGACAAAATCCACCACAAATTAAAAAAAAAAAAAAAGAATGGTGCTATGAACATTCTTCTGTGTATTCATTCATAAGTACACGTATCCACATATAGACTTACAGGTCTAGTGTGCCTATATATCTTTGTTTATGTGGTCATTATTTTATCTAGAATACTTTATGTGTGTGTGTGTGTGTGTGTGTGCGTTAAGTTTTATTTGAGGCAAAATGAGGACTGCAGTCCTGGATACAGCGCCTTATGTAGTTCTGAGAAACTGCTCCAAAGAGGTAGTGGGAGAAGGTCAATATATAGGATTTGGGGGAAGGAGGAGTTCACTGCAATCAAGTGCTTACTTTTAAGAGGTTTTCTGCTTGTCAGGAGGAGCTGATGTCATCACAAAGGGATTTAGTGCTTTACTAGATATGAGGAGATGCAAAGATTTGGATCATGAAACCAGTTCCTGAAAATATCTACCTGAAGACCTGTTCTACCAGTTTTCCTAGAGCACAAAATGCCTGTCTCCACCCTAAACTCTCTTCCCGGCACGTCCAAGGTCAACAGCTGCAGCAGCACAGGATTCAATCTGCAGAAATTTCAGAGGCAGATGGCAAATGCCATTGTCGTTCAGTCACTGGCAAATGCCCTTGGCAGTGCCAGCTTGTAGTGGAAAGGCTCCCCAGATGGTCATAAATTAAACCATACTTTGGGAGGCATTTCATGACCATTCCATCCCACATTGCTAAGGCTCTTTCCCAGTTCTAGGGAAGGTTTTGCTGATAGACCACTCAGTGTGCTATTACTGTACTCAGTCTTATAATTAAAGTTCTCTGGACACCTGCCTTCTATGGTCCAGGAAAACATTCCCTCTTATTTCATCTTCCCATAACTAGAGTTACACTATTACAATCGCTGATCATATACAGAACTATGTATTCATAAACTGCTGCAAGCTGCCTAGTCATCATTATTTTCATTGGAGGCTCAGTTACGTATTTGGTGTAGAGTATGTACTTATAATGGAAATTCTGGACCAAAGGGAGGTATGTGTTTAATTTTATTAATATTTCCAAACTTATCTCCAATGTGACTATCCTAATTTACTTTACCTTCATGTCAGAAATATGTGAATCTATATTCTCACCTAAACTTTACATTTTAGACTGAGAAGTGTAAAATTCTATTTCAAGGCTATATTAACATGCACATATCTGATTACTAGTGAGTTGTTATATAAGATGTTTTCCTATTGATCATATAAGTTTCCCTTCTACAATTGTCCTGATTATATCATTTGTGAATTTTTCCCATGGGACAGTTTATAGAAATTACTTAAATATACTGGTTACTAATTCTTTGACATTTATATGTGTTCCAAACAAACTTACATGAATAAATATTAGAATTAATTATTTCAAAAATGTTTGGAAGAAGTTTCCTTTAACATAATTGGGTCTATTATTTATAAACTTTTAATAAAAAGTCAGATCGCATAATGGTTTTAAAATATTTAAATATTTTGCATATATACAAACACAGAGTGAGACACACAGTGACTACTATTGCCCTATCTTGTTTGCCTGCTTCTTTTTAAAAAATAAATACTGAGAAAACACAAGTAAGATTTATCAAATTATATATACGACATAAAATGTGCAGTGCCACAAACACCATTTTCCAGAAACCTAAAATGAAAAAAAAAAGTTTTATTATTGCATTTTAACATCCTGGGGAAATGAACCAGGAAATTAAGTTTACTTTTCAAATGAACAATCATAATGCAAATAAATGAAAACTTGTTATTTTAAATTTAAGAATTTCTGTTTTATAAAGGCTACCATAAGAAAAATTAATAGATGATAGAATGTGAGAAAAATTTTCAGGCAAAAACTGACAAGATATTCAAATCTTAGATAAACAAAGAACGTATAAAGTCAATCAATAGAAATACTTATGAACGATATAAATAGGCAAATTACAAAGCAGTAGAATCTCCAAAGTCTAAGAAGAATATTAGACAATAATTAAATTTTTGTAATTAAAGGGGACAAATGAATAAAAATGAGACAACACTTTGTACTTATTTTCCTGGCAGAAAAGCATTAGGGGAATAACAAATTTTCACTAGAAAATGAGGACATGGGAATCCCCATGCATGAATAATATGACTGTACACTGGGACATCCATTATGGAAAGTGATCTGGAAACCTTGACCAAGTTAAATGCAAGTATACCTCCAGATCAAAAATTTTTTCTCTAGGAATACACCCTACAAAAATTTCATTCTGGGTTATTTGGAGTGGAGACATATTACAGGCAGTCTGCTATCCATCACTAGGAATACATACAGGTAAATTAGAATGGACGGATACCATGGAGCAGTGCTACTCAATGTGTGGTCCATGGACCAGCACCCATCCTTGGACTCTCTGTTTCTAGTCTGTGATGAGGCAACTACTGAAAGTAATATTGGGCACTTAAACTATCACAAAATTTTCACAATGCTGAGAAGTTTTCATTGTTTTTTACAGAAGTTAAGGATCACAACAGATTGGAAATTTTATAAATAAATAAATCCTTTATCAACCATAAAAGCTGTGATTAAACACTTCCATAAGGAACTCTATAGTTTCATTGAGACCATCATAGCAGGAAAGAGCTGCTAAGGAAAGGAAAAGGATAAAATGAAAATGATATGAAGATGAGTGTAAACAAGATCATACAGGATTCTACGGATATGTGGAGATTTCAAACATACAGGATTCTATGGATATGTGGAAATTTCAAATACAATCATTAGTAATTAAGCCAATTAGAATTTCTAATTAAAGTATGTGTGCATGTTTGCATGCTTAGTTGCTTCAGTCTCGTCTGACTCTGGACTGTAGCCCACCAGGCTCCTCTGTCCATGGAATTCTCCAGACAATACTGGAGTGGGTTGCTATGCCCTCCTCTGGGGAGTTGAACCCATGTCTCCTGTGTCTCCCGCATTGCAGGCAGATTCTTTACCCACTGAGCAATCTGGGAAGCCTATTTAAAGTATAAGGAGCATAAAAGAAAGAATAATTAGAATATTTCTTTATGTATATCTTGTTTGTTCCTGGATTGATATATTTACGAAATACCCATCACTCTGCACTCTTAGAACACAGGTCCTCTTTGGTCCACAACAACATCCCCAAACTAAAAATATCTCAGTCAAATATCAAGGTTCAACCTTTAAACATCTAAGTCAATTATGCCATGGAAATTATTCTCTGACACTTCTACGAAGTTAAACATTGTACTATTTCCATTTCCAGAATTTTTTAAGAATCACAATATTCTTAGCTTTCTCTGCTCTTTCTTTGCAATTTTTCAGCTGATAATCATTACAAGACATGGAACAAAACAATGGAACTGAAGTAACTGAATTCATTCTCCCAGGATTCGCTGGTCAACATAAGCCTTGGCATGTCTTTTTCACAGTATTTCTAGTGATCTATGTGGCCACCCTAGTGGGTAACACTGGCATGATCCTACTCATCAAGATCGACTCTTCCTTTCACACCTCCATGTACTTTTTCCTCCAAAATTTGGCTTTTGTTGATCTCTGGTAGTGATGCCATTGCTATCACTCCCAAGATGTTGCAGAATTTGATGAACACCAGAAAAGCCATCTCATTTATAGGATGCATGGTTCAATTGTCAATCTATGGCACCTTTGAAACAAGTGATTGCCATATCCTGGTGGCTATGGCAGTGGACCGTTATGTGGCTATCTGTAACCCACTTTGTTATATAACTGTCATGTCGCAGAGTCTGCATTCAACTCTTAACTGGTTCATACTTCATGGGTTTCCTGAATGCTTCTGTCAATGTAGGTTTTACTTTCTCACTGACATTTTGCAAATCCAATAAAATTAACCACTTTTTCTGTGATGAACCCCTAATTCTGGCCCTCTCATGCTCCAATATTTACTTCAGCATCATAGTACTAGCAGGCTTTGTGGGGTTTAACTTGACATTCACTATATTGGCCTCTAGAGAACCATGTAAGCAGGTCAGGAAGCAACAGTTAGAACTGGACATGGAACAACAGCCTGGTTCCAAATAGGAAAAGGCATATATCAAGGTTGTATATTGTCACCCTGCTTATTTAGCTTATATACAGAGTACATCATGAGAAATGCTGGGCACAAGCTGGAATCAAGATTGGCAGGAGAAATTTCAATAACTTCAGATATGCAGATGACACCACCCTTATGGCAGAAAGTAAAGAAGAACTAAATAGCCTCTTGATGAAAGTGAAGGAGGAGAGTGAAAAAGTTGGCTTAAATCTCAGCATTCAGAAAACTAAGATCGTGACATCTGGTCCCATCACTTCATGGCAAATAAATGGGGAAACAGTGGTTGACTTTATTTTTCTGGGCTCCAAAATCACTGCAGATGGTGATTGCAGACATAACATTAAAAGATGCTTGCTCCTTGGAAGGAAAGTTATGACCAAACTACACAGCATATTTATTTTTTATTTTCTTTTCATTTATTTTTATTAGTTTGAGGCTAATTACTTTACAATATTGTAGTAGGTTTTGTCATACATTGACATGAATCAGCCATGGTTTTGGATGGGGAATACATGTACACAGCATATTTAAAAGCAGATACATTACTTTGTCGACAAAGATCCACCTAGTCAAGGCTATGGTTTTTCCAGTAGTCATGTATGGATGTGAGAGTTGGACTATAAAGAAAGCTGAGTGCTGAAGAATTGATGCTTTTTTTTTTCAGGAAAATCCTATTTTGCTTTTATTTATTTATTTTTCCATTTATTTTTATTAGTTGGAGGCTAATTACTTTACAATATTGTAGTGGTTTTTGCCATACATTGACATGAATCAGCCATGGATTTACATGTATTCCACATCCCAATCCCCCCCTCCCACCTCCTTCTCTACCCAATCAGGTAGAATTGATGCTTTTGAACTGTGGTGTTGGAGAAGACTATTGAGAGTCCCTTGGACTGCAAGGAGATCCAACCATTCCATCCTAAAGGAGATCAGTCCTGGGTGTTCATTGGAAGGACTGATGTTGAAGCTGAAACTCCAATATTTTGGCCACCGGATACGAAGAGCTGACTCATTGGAAAAGACCCTGATGCTGGGAAAGATTGAGTGTGGGAGAAGAAGGGGATGACAGAGGATGAGATTGTTGGATGGCATCACCGACTCAATGGACATGGGTTTGGGTGAACTCCAGGATTTGGTGATGGAGAGGGAGGCCTGGTGTGCTGCAGTTCATGGGGTCATAAAGAGTTAGACATGCCTGAGTGACTGAACTGATATTGGTCATCATCTTTTCTGACATGTTTATCTCATCTGCCATCCTGTAGATGTTTTCTGGTGCAGGAAAGGAAAAAGCCTTCTCCACCTGTGCCTCCCACCTGACAGCTGTCACCATGTTCTATGGAACACTGTCTTATATGTATCTGCACCATGGTACCATAGAGTCTCAAGAAGAAGAAAAAGTGGATTCCATTTTTTATGGTGTTATGATCCCCATGTTAAACACTCTCATCTACAGCCTGAGAAACCAAGATGTAAGAGAAGCTCTAAAAGGGGTTAGAAAGAAGTGTTCCTAGACTGAACATCAATTACTAACTTAGTATGATTCAACAATCAAGGAAGAATTCTCTCTTATTTCTCAGCAGCAGGAGGTGTGGCAAGTATTTGTGAGTTCCAAGTGAAGTGAAATTCACTCAGTCATGCTGACTCTTGTGACTCCATGGACTATACAGTCCATGGAATTCTCCAGGCCAGAATACTGGAGTAGGTAGCCATTCCTTTCTCCAGGGGATCTTCCCAACCCAGGGATCAAACCCATGTCTCCCACAGTCCAGGCGGATTCTTTACCAGCTGAGCTTCCAGGGAAGCCTGTAAGTTCCAAAGGCATTCTTTATTATATCAATAGATCTGAAATTTTATGAAAACATCTTAAGTGATTAAATAATTTTTTAATTTATATGTTTCTTAAAAAGAAAGTATCTGAAAAGGTCTTTGATACTCCTTTTGAACCTTTTGAGGAGACCTTTTTTCAAATACCTGCCCTTAAAAAAGAACAGGAAAATAAAGAGTGTATAAATTTTTTTAAATACCCAATATAAGTATAACAAGTCTCAAAATAAAAGTTGTTTGTGTGTGTGTGTGTGTCTGTTACTATTACTCTCACTATGAGTCTATAGCTAAGCTATTTTATTTTTATAAAGAATAATTGAAAGTGCCATTTTTGGAGAAAGCACATAGAAAGGAAGGGGGAAAACTACTTCAGTGAATCTGCATAAATATGCAGACATAATGGAGCAGTATCCTTCCTTTCTGTATATGTTATCTAACCAACTAGGAAGCTGACACAGGGATCAGGCAAATGTAGATCATATCAGTTCATTTTGGTAAAATTGCATTTTAAATATAACATGAATCTCCAGCAGTGTCATCTTGCACATGTATAAAATGCAATGCAGAATTTGGTGCAACAGAATGGACCCATTTACCCAAAAGCAAGGCCTTGAGGTTGGATGAGTTGAGGTTGAACAGAAGAGGTTATACCTGGGCTTGGACTTGAGGAAAAAATAAAAATAAAAACCAACAAGAATTAATCACACACCCATCCTATTGACAAGCATGTTAAAAAAAATACTGGGATCATTTATTATATTTCAATTATTTATTATTTATTATTATTTATAATTTATAATTATTTATTATATTTCAATCTCATTAGTCAGTTAAACCATAGGATATTGTAATTGAGAGGATTGGCAGAATGAGTGTTCATTGCCTTCTTGAGCATTTCCAGAAGTTCCAAACTGTGGACTGAATGATAAGCATCGAAGCATAGAGATATGGATCTTGTAACACAAAAGTATCATAAGAAACCAGATGATATCAGCCCATGCAACAGGGTGCAAGGGTGCATTTTTCTGCACTCTGGGAGAGAAAGCCCAAAATTATGAAACTCTGGTATCACTTAAGGTTGCTGGTGACCTGTTCATATTTGCTTTGCAGAGAGAAACCTTAAATTGAACTGAAGTGTAAGCAAATCCTCTTCTAAGTAGAAAGGAGATATGTTTATATTTACCACCCTGAATCATCTCTGAAGACAGAGTAAATTCTAAGTTTTACTATTTTGATAAATCTCCTTATACAAACATTTTTGATGTAATATCTTTAAATACCTTGGATAGAGAACTTTGTGTTTATATATTCACGAACAAATCTGTGTATTAAATAATGTTGCCTTAATATTTATAAAGTGAAAGATCACAAAATTCATGGATGAAGGAAGCATAATGGTACTGTAATAGCAAATGTTAAGCTTACCTCTCCCAGTTCATGAAATATCAAGTTGAGAAAAAAAAATAAAGTTACAGGAAAACTATTTGATATAATTAATAAAAGTAACTCTATATTGTGGAAGGCTACCAATCAAACACACTTAAAATCAAAATTTAGGTTTATTTTCCTCCTGTTGCTCACTCCCACAGAAGCTGTAGACATCTCAGTAAGTGAGAGTGGGCTTTTTATAGAATACATACTTTGCTGAATGAATCCAAGTATGAATTAAGGAGGCAGATATTCTCTTTAGAGTTAGTTACTGGCAAAAAGATCAGCAACTGGGCATCTCAGTAATCATTGCTCAAGAGGTGCAAGGAATAAAGTAGGAAAAGTTACAGTGAGGAAGTAGCAGATACTTAGAGATTTCTTAGTCTTTTTACAGTTTCCTTGTAGATATGGGGAGTCTGGTTAGAAATGCTTTTTCTTATTGGCTTTTTGTGGCAATTGATTCAGTGTTAGAAACATCACAGTATGATTTATTGGAAGAACTGATCTTCCCCTTCAAAATAACTTGAATCAGACAAATATCTTTCTTTTTTCCTTCTTTTTCTTTCTCTCTCTTCTTCCTCTTTCCCTCCCTTTCTTCTTTATTTCCTTTTTTTTTTATTCTTTATATGTCCCTGGAAGAATTATGGAAACACAATGGACTCCAGAAATTAGAAATAGTGTAGAAAATATTCTCTGATCTAAAGAAGTAGATCTAGAGTTTAACAGTAAAGCTTGAAGTTAAAAGCACCTAAAATTCTACCACTTAAAACTGAAATTCTCATTTAAACAGCCCTTTGGTTGATTAAAACAAAATCGACAAATATGTATAAAATAATATTTTACAAACCATTACGTTACAAACTATTAGGAGTGTGAAAATAAGATTTTATAACTTTGTAAATACTTGAGTTAATAAATAAGAAATAATGATAAGTAAAGTATACATTTCAAGGTATGAGAAAATAATATTAAGGAAAGGAGAAAAGAGTAGCAATTTTTTAAAATTGATGTTGAGAACCCCATAAGTGACAGAAAAAATAAATGAAAGAACTCATTCTCCAAAGCTAAAAATAACAATAAAGTGGATAAATAACTTGTCAGCTTATCAGTAAAAATAGTACTGGGGAACAAAGAAAATTTAAAATAAGAAAAGAACACTTAGATCAACAATATTCAAATGTATTTGAGAATCTAATGAAATTAGATTTTTTTTTTAACTAAGAGAATGTTGATTGCCAAAAAGGTAACACAGAAGAGGTTAAAGAGCAATTAACATAGAAGAAAGTGGTGATAGTGCAGCCTTCCCCTAAAAAAAGCACCAAATCATTTGGGAAGGGAAAAAAAAAAAGCCTAGAATGGTTAAAAAATAATAATAATGAAGACCAAAGTTGCAGGGCCTTAGCTGCCCGCTATCACATCTAATTTAAAGACATGGTAAATAAATCTTGTAATAAAAGGGACATATATTGAACAGTGTGAAAGGTTGTTGCTGAACCACAAAAGACACTGGGATTCTTGGTCTCTGGAGGATAATTCAATCCAGGGCCAGAGACGAGGCTTGATAGTTCAGAGCTTTTGTGTAATATAGTTTTATTAAAGTATAAAAGAGATAGAGAAAGCTTCTGACACAGACATCAGAAGGGGGACGGAGAGTGCCCCCTTGCTAGTATTAACAAGGGAGTTATATACTTTTAATTATCTATTACAATGAATAAAAAAATGTCTGATTGTGAAGATTTTACTAGACCCACTCCCATAATTTACATTTTAAGATAACAGGGTTAGCCAGAAGGTTTTCAGGAAGGAGAAACTGTCCTCAAGCAGGATACATTGTTGCTATGTAATCCTTGCCTGAAGTTGCTCAGTCCTGTCTGAGCCTTTAGTGACCTCTTGGACTGTAGCCTACCACGTCCTTGGTCCATGGGGTATTCCAGGCATGAATACTGGAGTGGGTTGTTATTTCCTTCTCCAATGTAATCCTTAGTACAGAGTTTAAACTGAGTTTTTTTGTTGTGTAATAATCAGTTCCAGGCTTAAAGATAAAAACACTTTATGTGACTAAGTCTAAGGAATGTATAGGGAAAAAAAAGTTTGTCTTTTCCTCCTCCTTGAGAATTCTAGACCCCTCTCTCCTTGGGGTCTCCCGGACTTCTTATCAACCTGCCTGGGAATTGAGTCTCTCATTCCCCCCTTTTCTTTTAGGAGAATGATGTTGCCAAGGCAAAGGGGCATAATTTCCATTCCATAACTACTTCCTGCTGTTGATGGGTGTGGTCCCTAAATTGTTGAGGCAACATATTTTCCTAACCTTCATATTGAGGGTCTCTGATCCAGGAGTCCCAAATAGTAGTTGGAGGAAGCTGCTGCAGATGTAGGAGCTTGGACAACCATTTGTAACTTAAAAGCTTTCAGATGGTTAGAAACAAACCCCATTATACAGTTACATATATAAGGCAAAATAGTCATTAAACCAAGGTAAAATCAAAATTAAAAGGAACATTGTGTCCATAGTTACACCAATCCATCTTAGAACTGTTAGATGTCATCACAGAGTTGAAGAAAGTCCTTTCCTCACACTGGGGAAAACCACCATGTGAAGCCTTCAATTGAGGAGGGGAGTGCTCCACAGACCCAGCAGTTAGACTGATTGTGGAAAATGGTGTAGGAGTGAGCCCAGGACAGGAAGGTGTTGTCTTGAGGGTCAAGTGGCAGACTCAGGGCTTTTGGAGTCAGCAGAAGCAGGCTCACATAGATTACTGGGCCCATCTGAAAAGTACAAAGTCAGAGCATAGAAAGTAAAGACATAAAATGAAGTCACTTAGTTCTGGTCAGGGTGCCACTTCTCAATTTGAGTATGATGCACCTATGAATCAATTTCTGGCACTTTGACAGCTGTGGGAGAAGAAAGAATAACCTGATAAGGGCCTTCCCAGAGGGGATCGAGGGGTTGGTCCCCTGATCCCCATGTTTTTATCAGAATCTCCGTTCTTGGCTCAAATAGAGACTTGCTTGACTCAGAGGCTGGGTCAGGAATCACCTCCCAGAATTCCATTAATGCCTGTTGAAAAGCTGAGAGCTGAGTTACATAATTATTTAATTCTAAGGCTTCAGGTGTTAATAAAGCCGTTGCCTCAATCACTCCTAGACAGTGTGGCCACCACATGAAATTACATTTAATTGTCTACTTAAATAAGCAATAGGTTGCCAGTGAGGCCCTCGGGTTGTGTCAAAACTCCCAAGGCAGTACCTTTCCTTTCAGTGACAAACAAATTAAATTCCGACCCTGTGGGCAAGCTCAAAGTGGGAGCTTGCAGAAGAGCAGTCTGAAGAGCCTTAAAAGCCTTTTGAGTATCTGGAGACAAAACCAGTTTGTCGGTTTGGGCCTGCTGGGTCTCAGTTATAAGTTTATATAAAGGCCGGGCAAGTTCCTCAGAACCTGGAATCTAAATTGCGGTAGTAGCCTGTGATTCCTAAAAATCCTCTCAGTTGTCTTCAAAGTCACAGATAGGGGTTGATTTAGTATAGGTTTAATTCACTATGGGCCTATGGCCATAGTCCCTTCTGATATGATTCAGTTCAGTTCAGCTCAGTCACTCAGTCATGTCCGACTCTTTGTGACCCCATGAGTCGCAGCATGCCAGGCCTCCCTGTCCATCACAAACTTCCAGAGTTTACTCAAACTCATGCCCATTGAGTCGGTGATTCCATCCAGTCATCTCATCCTCTGTCGTCCCCTTCTCCTCCTGCCCCCAATCCCTCCCAGCATCAGGGTCATTTCCAATGAGTCAACTCTTCGCATGAGGTGGCCAAAGTATTGGAGTTTTAGCTTCAGCCTCAGTCCTTCCAATGAACACTCAGAACTGATCTCCTTTAGGATGGACTAGTTGGATCTCCTTGCAGTCCAAGGGACTCTCAAGAGTCTTCTCCAACACCACAGTCCAAAAGCATCAATTTTTCAGTGCTCAGCTTTCTTCACAGTCCAACTTTCACATCCATACATGACCACTGGAAAAATCATAGCCTTGACCACACGGACTTTTGTTGACAAAGTAATGTCTCTGCTTTTAAATATGCTATCTAGGTTGGTCATAACTTTCCTTCCAAGGAGTAAGCGTCTTTTAATTTCATGGCTTCAGTCACCATCTGCAGTGATTTTAGAGCCCCCCCCAAATAAAGTCTGACACTGTTTCCACTGTCTCCCCATCTATTTCCCTTGAGGTGATGGGACCAGATGCCATGATCTTAGTTTTCTAAATGTTAAGCTTTAAGCCAACTTTTTCACTCTCCTCTTTCACTTTCATCAAGAGGCTTTTTCGTTCCTCTTCACTTTCTGCCATAAGGGTGGTGTCATCTTCATATCTGAGGTTATTGATATTTCTCCTGGCAATCTTGATTCCAGCTTCTGCTTCTTCCAGCCCAGCATTTCTCATGATGTACTCTGCATAGAAGTTAAATAAGCAGGGTGACAATACACAGCCTTGACATACTCCTTTTCCTATTTGGAACCAGTCTGTTGTTCCATGTCCAGTTCTAACTGTTGTTTTCTGACCTGCATACAGGTTTCTCAAGAGGCAGGTCAGGTGGTCTGGTATTCCCATCTCTTGAAGAATTGTCCACAATTTGTTGTGATCCACACAGTCGAAGGCTTTGGCATAGTCAATAAAGCAGAAATAGATGTTTTTCTGGAACTCTCTTGCTTTTTTGATGATGCAGTGGATATTGGCAATTTGATCTTCTGATCCTCTGCCTTTTCTAAAACCAGCTTGAACATCTGGAAGTTCATGGTTCAGGTATTGCTGAAGCCTGGCTTGGAGAATTTTGAGCATTACTTTACTAGCGTGTGAGATGAATGTAATTGTGCAGTAGCTTGAGCATTCTTTGGGATTGCCTTTCTTAGGGATGGGAATGACAACTGAGTTTTTCCTGTCCTGTGGCCACTGCTGAGTTTTCCAAATTTTCTGGCATATTGAGTGCAACACATTCACAGCATCATCTTTCAGGATTTGTAATAGCTCAACTGGAATTCCATCACATCCACTAGCTTTGTTTGTAGTGATGCTTTCTAGCAGATTGTTGACAAAGCTGAGCTTTTTCTCTCGATGCCTTGTAACCACAGACTGCCAGAAAGTTAAAAAAAATCTTCTGAGTCTTGTAAACAAGTTTCCTCTGTCTCAGTACAGAGCAGAATATCATCTCCATATTGTAACACTACTATTTCAGAGCTTTTAAAGTTTTGTAGATCCTGTGACAAACTTTGCCCAGATATGTGAGGGCTGTCATGAAATCTCTGGGGCAAAACTTTCCAGGTTAACTGAGAAACTGGCTGCACAGGGTCTTCAAAGGCAAATAGAAATTGGCTTTCCTCCACCAAAGGCACTGAATAGAAGGCATCTTTTAAATAAATAACTGAGAAATATTTGGCTTATTCAGGAATTTCAGACAATACAATATAAGGATTAGGCACCAAAAGGTGTAAAGGAGCTACAGCCTCTTTTATTGTTCATAAATCTTGAACTAGTCTCCATTTACCATTTGATATCTTTATACCCAAAATAGTGGCATGGACTATTACAGGGAATTAATAGCTCCTGTTCTTTTAAATTCTTAATGATGGGCTTTAACTCTTCCTTAACCTCAGGTTTCAGTGGCTACTGCTTCTTGTGTGGAGATAAGTGTGGGTATTTGAGCTTGACAACTACAATAATAGCATTTTGTGCTTGACCCACAGATTTTCCATCAGTCCACATTCTAGGATTTACATTTTGTTCAATTAAAGGGAGAGAAAGGGAGAGTTCCATATTCTTGAAAACAGAGTCATGGACCTTGCTCAGTATATCCCTCCCCAAAAGGGGTGAGGGGGACTCTGTCATGATTAGAAACTCATGTGAAGATAGCACAGAGTCTGTTACAGCTTAAAGAACAAATTAAGTAATACCTTTTGGCCCATCCAGACGGTCTCACTATGGAAGTGCATCGGGAATAAAGTGGACCAGGGGCTTCAGTAAGCACAGAGTAAGATGCGCCAGTATCTGAAAGGAAATTGATGGATTGCCCCCCCCCCCCCAGTTATTAATGCCCAGGTTTTGTCAGGTATAATTAGGACGGGGGCTTGTGTGGGGAACCCCAGGAACCTTCAGTCCTGATTGTCCTGAGAGTCTGGCCCCTGAAACCTATGCCTCTGGGGGCAATCTCTCCTCCAGTGTGGTCCCTTGCAGAATGGACATGGAGCTTAGATGCCTTAGGGTGATCCCGTTTGAGGTGCCCCTCCTTTCTACAGTAATAGCAAGCCCATCCCTTTTCACCTGGGTCCCCCTGGGCATTTCTCTCAGGCTGTTTAACAACAGTTCTGACAGCTATCACAAGGGTTTCTGCCTGCTCCTTTGTCTTTTTCTGCCTTTCTTTCTTTTCCTCATGTTCCCTACCATAATAGACTGCTTGAGCCCATCACAACAGATTATCTAAAGACTGATCTGGCCCAGACGCCTGTTTTAATAGCTTATGGCAGATATCTGGAGCCAACTGAGTGAGAAATCTATATTTTAAGATCACTCCCCCCCCTCTTCACTTTCAGGATCAATCTCAGTTAATCTGCGAAGGGTTTTTCTCAATCTATGTAGGATTTTACCAGGAGCTTCCTTCTCCTCCTGTTCTATGTTTGCCAATTTGGCAGAGGTTAAAGTCTTAGCACACGCTTGTCTGATCCTTCAAGAATACATCTAACAAAATGAATCTGATGCCATCTTCCTTTAGCTGTATTGTAGTCCCAGTCTAGTTCTATAGTAGGGACTGCCAGATTCCCAGTGAGGAGGGTGGCTATCTCGTCCTCTGTCTTCTCTACCATAAGCAACAGCTTTCCCCAAAACTCAAGTTTTAGCGTTTGTTCCAAGATAAATATCACATCCTTCCAAGTAAGATCATTAAGCAGAGTAACACCTTTAAAAGCTCTAATATATTTTTCTGGGCCCTCTAAATAGGCTCACATATCCTCCTTGATTCTTTGCATTTCTTGATAAGAAAAGGGCTTATTAACTCTCATAGGCTGTTTATTTCTCCTGGTGGGTGCTTCATGAAGAGGCAGCAACAGCTTGTTTGGCTGTTCCTCAGCCTTTCTGGCTGCTCTGTGCATATAATTCCAGGGATAGATTGGAGAAACCTGCTTTTCTTTATCTCTTTGTTCTGTGTCTTCAATCTCATTCTGTATTTCACCCTTAGTTTTTACTGTCTGAGCTTCTCTTACTTCGATTGTCTGAATTTCTACTGAAGCCAGAGTAGTCTGAGGTCGTACCGAGACAGGGATTGTTTGGACCTCTACTTGGGCAGTTTGAATCTCAGTTTGGATTTTTACTGAAACCAAGGCAGCCCTTCCTACAGGGGTTCCTTGGCTTTCATTTTGCTAAGCTTGGAGCCCCGGGTACAGGGCTAAAGTAGGAGGACAGGAGGGAGCTGAAGGTTTCACACCCAAATCTATACTGTCAGGACATAAGTCTGGTATACCTTGCAGAGAGAAAAAGGGTAACACATATTCTACTTCTACCCATTTCCCTTGTTTTCTACAGAACTGGCTTAATTGTAAAACAGTAATAATTGCGATCCTTCAGCAAGTCAGCATTCCTCATCTTCTAAAGGATACTGTGGCCATTCAGTATCACAGAAGATCAGGAGTGCCTTCTCTAAGGTCTGGGGATCAAATTTATCCCAGTTTTTCAGGATACAGTTCAAAGGAGTGAAGCTGGAATTGTTCGCTCCTATCTGTAACAGAGAAAAGAAGTGACCACTGCCATCTTTCTACTGGAGGCATCCCTCCCTGCTCTAGATGGAGGTGTAGACAGACTTTACACTGAAGTTTTCCTTCCCTGGTCAGACTTAGTCTGCCCCTTACTGACACAGGCTCTGTACTAGTCCCTCCCTGTTCAGAAATGAAGTGGAGATACACTGGGGTAGACCAGATGGCCTTCCAGACTGATGTCCAGTTCCTCACCATTAAAACCTTGCTTGCCTCTGATGACACTCAGAGTGCAATCAGAGTAACTTTCCAGAATGCCTCCCAAGTTAGGACTGCTGGGGGAAATATTTGTCACCTGAGTGCCTGTGCATGACCCTGAGTATATTCCTGACCACAATAAGACCAGTACGAACTGGTACTGAGATGTCCCTTCCAAGTGTCACCACACCAGTATAAGTGATAGCAAAAGAGTTGGTGAAGGGCTGGTCAGTGAGGAAAAAATGATTTTTGCCCTTGAGTTATTAGGAGCAGTCCTTCCATTTCATTCCCATAGATTCCACAGAAAGAATATCTAAGGAGTTGGGACAGAAGCCACTGGAAAGCCTCCTCTGGTCCACCAAGAGCTAGCATTACCAAATGAAGAAACAGTGTACTTCCAATCTGAGTAACCTTTAACCTCAGAGATACTCTTGGAACTAGAGCTCCATCTGGCTTCCAAACTTTTGATTTCTAGCGAAGCTAGGTGCTTCCTTATTGCCAATCCAAGTTTGGGACCTAAGTCACAGTATACAGTAACAGCATAGATCACAAATCCCTTGAAAATCTATGATCCAACAGATAGGTTAGTAGTCCTAACTCCCAAGAAGTTATGAAATGGTCAAAGAGACCAGAAATTTTGACTGAGAAAGGAGATTTTGGTCCACACACTTTGCCCATTGCTGGTTGGTCCCCAAAGGAGATATTGGTGCCTCTTGGTATTGGCAAGTCAGTATAAACCCCCTACAGATTTCTTCTGTAAACCGTGTGAGGTCACCACAGAACCGCAGAGCAGGGCTCCTCACTTCCTTCATGCAGGGCATGTCATTCACTCACACAAGCACAGTGTAGAGTTGGTAAAGTACAGCAGAAAATGTACTTGCTGGGAGAACAAAGAACTAGAGCTCCAAGCATTCTTACCTTGTCCTGAAGAATCTCAGACTAGCCACCAAGATGAAAGGTTGTTGCTGAACCATGAAAGACGCCAGGATTCTTGGCCTCCAGAGGAGAAGAATTCAATCCAGGGCCAGAGATGAGGCTTGATCACTCAGAGCTTTTGCATAATAGAGTTTTTATTAAAGTGTAAAAGGGATAGAGAAAGTTTCTGACAGAGACATCAGAAGGAGGCAGAAAGAGTACCCCCTTGCTAGTGTTAGCAGTGAAATTATATACTTTTTAATTATTTATTACAGTGGATCAAAAGAATGTCTGGAGGTTGTAAAGACCTTACTATACCCTCTCCCATAATTTACATTTTAAGATAACAGGATTAGTCAGAAGGTTTTTCCAGACACTGTTCTCAAGCAGGATACATTATTGTTATATAATCCAAAGGAATGTAGAGGAAAAAAAAGTTTGTCCTTTCCTCCTCCTTGAGAATTCCAGACCTCTCTCTCTTTGGGGATCCCCAGGCTTCTTATCAACCTGCCTAGGAATTGACTCTCTCATCCCCCCCCCCTTTTCTTTTAGGAGAATGATGTTGCCAAGGGAAAGGGGTGTCATTTTTGTTCCATAACTACTTCCTGCTATTTAAGGGCGTGGTCCCTAAATTGTTGAGGCAAAAGAACCATATGTTCCTAAACCCTTTACAAAAATAATATTCCTCACACCCCAACACTAGAGTAGACACAACAGTATTGAATTGCTATCTAAATGAACACACCTCAGGAAATGGAAAAGCTGTTCAAACCTAACATGGCAGCCTAAGAAACAAAGTCCATTATGGGAAAAGTTTGGAATCATGATGAATGGAAACATTTCCATGATCACTTGCATCCTTGGGGTTGAAGCCTTTCCATCTTTTATTCTTTTTTTCCCCTGTTTTCATTTCTTTTTCTATTTTGTAAATAAGTTCATTTGTATCATGTCCAAAGCTATATATATATTTAAAAGTTTTAGTATAAAGTCAGAGATAACTCAATTCGGTACAGTCACTCAGTCATGTCCAACTCTTTGCAAACCCATGGACTGTAGCACACCAGCCCTTCCTGTCCATCACCAACTCCTGGAGATAAGGGGAAAGATAATGGAATCAAACTCAGAAATTAAAAGTATTAATACTATTTCATACTTATTTCTCATGGACTACATGTGGTGAAAAAAGTCCTAGTTGTTTACCTTAATCTGGAGGATATTTTTATTTTTTTAATTACATGACATTGTTAGCTTGAGGTGGTATCATGATCTATATATTTTTCTCTCTAGTCTGGAGTTGTATAGATGTGTAAGGGGTGTCAGTAAGTATGTTCCAGGGATGTAACTCATAAAGAAATCTCACTCTTGCTATATACTTTGCTGCTGGCTGCCAACCTGGAAAAAGAACAAGCAGACTGGCCACCCATAACAATACTAAGGACAAGCTCTATGAGTTTTTGATTTGTCAGTAGTTTGAGCAGAGGGGCAAGTGTTTTGAAAGTAATAGGATAATGATGGTGACAAGCTAGTGAATTGAGTTACCTCCAATGTGTTTGAGCATTTGTCATAGGAACATAGTTATTGAAGCTGCAAGACTAGTGAAGGAATGTGACCTGAATAGTTTGAGGACTGGTAGAAAGGAGATAGGAAATCAGGACAGAAGATATTTTGTAAAAGGGCAGAAATATCAGTGGGAAGATGATTCCCTGAGGCAGAGACAAGGAAAAAAAGGAAGTTAGGAATAGAAATGTCTCATGAAAATTCCCCAATAGGAGAGAGCACTCATAATGCAATGAAGTGAAGAACATTAAAAACTGCAACAAGGATAATAAAACTATAAGCTCTGAACTTAAATCATTCCCTAAATTCAGAATATCTTATAATGGACTAAAATGAATTGTGGCTAAAGTCAGAAAGTCTGGTTCTGACTCCCAGAATTCACTACTTTCTGTGTGATCTTGGGTAAAGAACAAAATCTCTGAGCCTTAATTTTCTGATATATAAACTGTTGTTAGATTGGTCACATTTAATGCTGAATGAGTTCATACTGGCTAAATGAATGATATAATAATAAGTGTATTATAACGTTGTTTGCACTGCCCAACATGCTATATATAGAGATAATTCATTATTATCAGTGTTCCTTTTATTTTTTAATTTTCCCCCATTTATTTTTATTAGTTGGAGGCTAATTACTTTACAATATTGTAGTGGTTTTTGCCATACATTGACATGAATCAGCCATGGATTTACATGTTTTCCCCATCCCTCTGGGTCTTCCCAGTGCACCAGCCCCGAGCACTTGTCTCATGCATCCAAGCTGGGCTGGCGATCTGTTTTACCCTTGATAATATACATGTTTTGATGCTGTTCTCTCTAAACATCCCACCCTCGTCTTCTCCCACAGAGTCCAAAAGTCTTTTCTGTACATCTGTGTCTTTTTCTGTTTTGCATATAGGGTTATTGTTACCATCTTTCTAAATTCCATATATATGTGTTAGCATACTGTATTGGTCTTTATCTTTCTGACTTACTTCACTCTGTATAATGGGTTCCAGTTTCATCCATCTTATTAGAACTGATTCAAATGAATTCTTCAGTGTTCCTTTTATTACAAGGTGCTTAAGTAGCTCTTATCCAGCACACCTAAATGGATTCCCGGTGAGTACAAATAATGTGACAGAGTTAGTCATTACCAGTCTTTTGTGGGACCAAAAAGTACAGAGAGCATGCTTTGTGGTGTTTCTTCCCATGTGCTTGGCCATGATGGTGGGCAATGGCCTCACATTTCTGACAGTCAAAGTCAGTAAGAGCCTGCATTCCCCCATGTACTTCTTCCTTAGTCACCTGTCCCTGGTGGAAACCAGTTACTCCTCCACTATTGTCCCTAAATTCCCCAAAGACTGGCTTGCCAAGATTAAAACCATCTCCCTGGAGGGCTGTGTGGCTCAGATATTCTTCTTTCACTTGTTTGGAGTTGCTGAGACCTTCCTGCTCATGGTAATGGCCTATGACCACTATGTGGCCATCTGAAAGCCCCTTCACTACACTACCATCATGAGTTGGACTGTGTGCCACCTACTGGTGGCTGGTTCCTGGCTGGGGGGCATAATTCACCCCATGGTGCAGATCCTCGTGACTGTCCAGTTGCCCTTCTGTGGCCCCAATGTGATTGACCACTACTTCTGTGATCTCCATCCCTTATTAAAGCTTTCCTGCACTGACACCTCTGTGGAGGGGGTTATTGTGCAGGGCCAATAGTGGATTATTGTCTATATTTTCCCTCCTTATCTTGGTTTTCTCCTATGTTTTCATCCTGGTCAACTTGAGAAAAATTTCTGCAGAGGGAAGATGCAAAGCCCTCTCCACCTGTGCCTCTCACATCACGGTGGTCATCATATTCTTTGGACACTCCATCTTCCTCTACATGCGGCCACCCTCCACTTTCACAGAGAACAAACTGGTGGCCGTGTTCTACACGATGGTCACACCCATGCTGAACCCCATCATCTACACACTCAGAAATGCAGAGGTGAAAATCACCTTGAAGAGGCTATGGGGCAAGAAAGTTAACTCAGCGGTAGAATAACAATGAAAACTTTAAAAAATTAAGTATGCATATGGTGACTAAATAAAAGTTTGATTTTAGTGAACTATGAGGAATAGAGCAAAAGTTAACCTATTCAGGCTTTTTGTTGTATTTTAGGTGAGGGCTTTATATTCCATACAATAAATCAGATACCTTTCATAGCCCTCTATTTTGGGTAAAGTTGAAAATTGAGCTTCATTGCTGTTTTTCTTCATGTTCTATAGTATACAGTGCACAGATTTTAGGGAGAGATCACCTGGATTGAATTCCCACTCTGTCACCTTCTATCTGTGAACCCTGGGTTCATTTACTTTACTTCTCAGTGTTAACATGTTGTGGTGTGTGGAAAGATTGTGGTACTGGGAGAAAAAAAGTTTATGTCTTGCTCTTTCCCTCTATCAATGTGCTCTTGTGGGATCCCTAGAAGGCTTTTCTATCAATATTTCATTTTAGGTATATTTAGGGAGTTTGGGGGAGAAGGAAATGGCAACCCACTTCAGTATTCTTGCCTGGAGAATCCGATGGATAGAGGAACCTGGTGGGCTATGGTCCATAGTGTCCCAAAGAGTCGGGCACAACTGAAGCAACTTAGCGTGCACAGGGAGTTTGGGATGGGCATGTACCCACTGCTGTATTTAAAATGGATAATCAACAAGGTCTTACTGTATAACACATGGAAATCTGCTCAATGTTATGTGGCAGCCTGGATGGAAGGGACATTTGGGGAAGAATGGATACATGTATACATGTGGCTGAGTCCCTTCACTGTTTACTGGAAATTATTACAACATGATTTGTTAATCACCTTTACCCAAATAAAAAATTTAAAAAAATTAATCATGTTAGAAACTTAAAAAACATTGCTAAGAACATAACTATTTCATCTTTTCAAGTAAGTGAAAATGTTATTTAAATATCTCCAATCTCTGTGGCATCTGCTCTCAGCACAGCTCTCTCATCCTTTCGTATACTGTTATAGATGGCTTTTCAAACTAGTAGGTATAGTCTTGATCAGTTAAGTTTGTCAAAGTTTACTTAGCAGGAATCATTTTATCAGCTCTTGACATCTGCATATATAATTCTATTATAGCAGAAAGCTTTTCTCTCTGATGTTTTTAAAATGGAAAAAATATAAAGGAAATGTTAGGAATGTATCTTCTCAAATATCAACCCTTTTAAAGTTGTATATTTCCTTAAAAAATATCTAATTTTAGTTTCCCCCCTTCCTTAACCTGAATCCAATACCTCAAATTCCACAGTACAAGCTTTGTTTCATGGAAGTAGGACATTGTTAGAATGGAAAGGTCTGTGGGAAGTGAAAAATAATAAAGCTATGATTAATCATTCACATGGGCTTCCCAGGTGGCTCAGTGGTAAAGAATCTGCCCGCCAATGCAGGAGACAGAGAAGAGGAGGGTTTGATACCTGGGTCAGGAAGATCCCCTGGAAGAGAAAATGGCAACCTGCTCCTGTTTTCTTGCCTGGATAATCCCATGGACAGAGGAACCCAGCAGGCTACAGTTCATGGGGTTGCAGAGTCGGACATGACAACAACTAAGCAGGCATGCAACCATTCATATCTTTCTGTTTTCAAACTTTTAATTTTCTGTAGGAGTATTGCAGATTAACAACGTTGTGCTACTTTCAGGTGAACAGCAAAGAGACTCAGCCATATGTATACAGCCATTTATATCTTCATCTGAATAATTTTACAAGACCCTTTCCTTTCTAGACAACTGTTATCTGTGCACTGAGCTATGTACACGTGTGTGTGTTAGTCACTCAGTTGTGTATGGCTTAAGCCAACCTGTGCCTGCTTTTGCATGACCTGTGAGCCAAGGAAGGCTTTTACATTTTCAAATGGTTGAAAAAATTAAAGTGGAATAATATTTTGTGGCACATAAAAGTCAAATGAAATTTAAGCTTTATTGCCCATAAATAAGTTTTATTGGATTACAGTCATGCCCCATTATTTTACTCTTTTTCTATCTATGGAAGTTTCGTGTTGGAGTGGTATGGTTGAGTAGTTATGACAGACTGTGTCATCTGCAAAGCCTATATATTTTCTTTTTTATGTATGAAAATCTTATATTTATTTAAAAATTAATTTTACTGGAGTAAATTGCCTTGCAATGTTGTCAGTTTATCCTGTGCAGCAATGCGAATCAGTCATATGTATACATGTGTGCCCTCTTTTTTAGATTTCCTTCTCATTTAGGTCACCACAGATCACTAAGTAGGGTTCCCCATGCTAAACAGTAAGTTCTCACAAGTTTTCTATTTCATATAGAGCTATGTGTATATGTTAACCCCAATCTCCCAATCTGTCCCACCTCTCATTGTCTCTTAGTAACTATAAGTTTGTTCTCTACAGTCAAGATTCTGCTTGCAAAGCCTACATATTTCCTGTGTAGCATTTTACTGAAAAAGTTCACCAGTCCCTAGCTTAAGCCATAGTAACATTTGTTGCTTACTCAACAAGAAGTTGGAAGGTCAGTGGTCCCAGGGTTGTTTTGTTATTCATATCATGCCCAAGCATTTGGTTGGTACCCCCTCAGTTCTCTTGGCTATCCCCTCACGGCTTCAAGATGTCTATAGCAGCTGCCAGTATTACACGCTCTCATGTAAGAAGGGAGGGGCTTTCATTTTATTTCAGAAAACGGTTCCAAGGACTTCTCCAGAACAATTCTTATTTGGCTATTATTTAGCAGAAGTAGATCATAGGTCTATACCTAGATACAAAGGAGCCTGGAATAGTAATTAGTGGCATCAACATAAAAAGGGTAAGCTGACCAATTCACATCTTCGTTTTAGCTTGCAAAGCAACTTTTATTAAGGTGAAAGTTGTGTAGTACAATCCTTAACTTTTTAAGAAATCTGTACTTTTCTTATAATAGTGGAGTTTAACATGTCAATGTATGACAAAAACCACTACAATATTGTAAAGTAATTAGCCTCCAATTAAAATAAATAAATAAATTTAAAAATGAAAAAGAACTAGGCAATTGTGGCCATAGTCAATGGGTTAATCTCCACCAGGTTAGAAAATAGCAGGGGCGGTCCTAAGATGGTGGAGGAATAGGACAGGGAGACCACTTTCTCCCAATAAATTCATCAAAAGAACATTTGAACTCTGAGAAAATATCACAAAACCACTTCTGAATGCTGGCAGAGGACATCAAGCACCCAGAAAGGCAGCCCATTGTCTTCTAAAGGATGTAGGGGAAAATATAAAAGATAAAAAGAGAGACAAAAGAGGTAGGGATGGAGATCCATCTCATGAAGTGAGCCTTAAAAAAGAGAGGTTTCCAAACCCCAGGGAACACTCTCACCAGCAGGTCTGTGGCGAGCCTTGGGATCTCAGGAGGAAAAATAAATAAATAATCAAACCCCACAGATTATGTGCCTAATGGCAGCTCTCAGGGGAGAAGCGGCCCAGACTCTGGCATCCACCACTAGCGGGGCTGGACAGGAAGGCAGGGGCTGCATTGCTTAGGGTAAGGACCGGCATGAATGCCCCAAGGACAGTCTGAGGGAACTAACTTGACATAGCAACCCAGACTGTGGGATAGCTATCCCAGGAAAAGCCCTAACCTAAGACACCTCCAGGCCCAGACTGAAAAGAGCCAGCCGGCTGTGGACCAGCCCATCCCCCTCCAGAGACAGGCAGGCAACGGCTGTCAGAGCCACAAGGGGGCAGTCATGGCCTCAGAGAGGCATCATCGACCAAACTGCAAGCAGGCTTCATTGCTAACCAAGACTTCTTGGAATTCTGGATGGTTGACATCTGCCGGGAGGGTCACAGCCAGAGGTCATCAGCTCCCCAGAAGAGACACACAGCACACCTGAGAAAGCTCACCAGTTGTACACTCAGAAAACCGAGCGGCTGGGACAGGGGAGGTGAGAAGACACAGCCCCCAACTGGGGGAGACTGTGCGCGCCAAGCACCTGGTCACCTGAGATGCTCGGACCTGGGAAGGGCGCAAAACGCAGGCCCAACCAAGTCTGTGCCTTTGTGGAGTACCCGAGACCCTGAACCTGAGTGGCTTAGTCCTGGGAAGTGTACACAACCCAGGGCCCGCCTCAGACAGTTCCCGACAGAGCAACCTGGAGCCTGATCAGTGTAGACTGGGAAAGCACATGCGCCGTGAGTGGGGGCAAACCCAGTGCAGCCCAGACGCTGCGAGCACACCCCACAGATGCCAGTGATACTTGCAGTGTTCCTCCCTCCTCACAGAACGACTGAACAAGTGAGGCTAAAAAAGTGACCACCACGGCCCCCTTGTGTCAGGGCGGAAATTAGACAGTAAAGAGACCAGCAGACAGAAGAAGCTAAAATAAACAGAGGGGCCTGCTTTGGAAGTGACAGGTGCACTAGATTAAAACCCTGC
Source organism: Hydropotes inermis (assembly GCA_020226075.1). Lineage (NCBI taxonomy): Eukaryota > Metazoa > Chordata > Mammalia > Artiodactyla > Cervidae > Hydropotes > Hydropotes inermis. Next base: position 42,279,052 of record CM035300.1, read on the forward strand.
AGTTAGCACCGACTACATAGGAAGGGGCCTATAGATCTTGAGAAATATAAGCCAGATCAAGGAATTATCTGAAAATGAGGTGACCACACACTGTCCACAACAACACCAGAGAAAGTCCTAGATATATTTTTACTATTATCATTTTTTAATTTTTAATTTTTTAATTTTTAAATCCTCTATTACTCCTTTAATTTTCATTTTATAACCTACTATTACTTTGTAAAAAAATACCCTATTTTTAAAACAGACTTCATATACATATATTTCATAATTTTTGTAACTTTGTTTTTTTCCCTTAATATTGTATTTTTGAGAATCTAAGCTCTATTCTAGATTTTTAATCTTGGCTTTTTGGTATTTGTTATCAATTTTGCACTTTTAAGAACCCAATCTTCATTACCCATTCTTACTTGGGAGTGTGATTACTGGCTTGATTGCTCTTTCCCCCCTTTGACTCTCCTTTGTCTGCACCAGGTAACCTCTATCTTCCCCTCTCCCTTCTCTTCTCTACCCAACTCTGTGAATCTCTTTGTGTGTTCCAGCCTGTGGATAACACTTAGGGAACTGATTACTGGCTAGATCTGTCTCCTTCTGATTCTCTCTTTTATCCTCCTGGCCACCTCTGACTCCTTCCTCCCTATTCTCTTCTCCATGTGACTCCGTGAACATCTCTGAGGTATCCAGACTGTGGAGAGCACATAGGGAAGTGATTACGGGCTAGCTTGCTCTCTCCCTTTTTGATTCCCCCTCTTCTCCTCCTGGTTACCTCTATCTCCCTCCTCCCTCTTCTCTTCTCCATGTAACTCTATGTACCTCTCCGGGTGTCCCTCACTGTGGAGAAACTTTTCATAACTAACCTAGATGTTTTATCATCAGTGCTGTATAGATGGAGAAGTCTTGAGGCTACTGTAAGAATAAGACTGAAAACAAGAAGCAGGAGGCTTAAGTACAAATCCTGAGAACATCAGAGAAGTCCTGACTCCAAAGAATGTTAATTGATTGGAGTTCATCAAATGCCTCCATAACTACACTAAAACCAACCACCACCCAAGAGCCAGCAAGTTCCAGAGCAAGACATACCACGTAAACTCTCCAGCAACACAGGACATAGCCCTGAGCTTCAATATACAAGCTGCCCGAAGTCACACCAAACCCAGTGACAACTCAAAACTTATTACAGGACACTTCATTGCACTCCAGAGAGAAGAAATCCAGCTCAACCCACTAGAACACTGACACAAGCTTCCTAACCAGGAAACCTTGACAAGCCACCCATCCAACCCCACCCACAGTGAGGAACCTCCACAATAAAGAGGAACCACAAACTGCAGAAATACGGAAAAGCCACCCCTAAACACAGCAATATAAACAAGATGAAAAGGCAGAGAAATACCCAGCAGGTAAAGGAACAGGATAAATGCCCACCAAACCAAAGAGGAAGAGATAGGGGATCTCCCTGATAATGAATTCCAAATAATGATAGTGAAAATGATCCGAAATCTTGAAAACAAAATGGAATTACAGATAAATAGCCTGGAGAAAAGGATTGAGAAGATGCAAGAAATGTTTAACAAGGACCTTGAAGAAAAAAAAAAGAGTGAGAATATAATGAATAATGCAATAAATGGGATCAAAAACACTTTGGAGGGAAACAACAGTAGAATAATGGAGGCAGAAGATAGGATAAGTGAGGTATAAGATAGAATGGTAGAAATAAATGAAACAGAGAGGGAAAATAAAGAATTAAAAGAAATGAGGACAACCTCAGAGACCTCTGGGACACTATTAAATGCCCCAATACTCGAATCATAGGAGTCCCAGAAGAAGAAGACAAAAAGAAAGACCATGAGAAAATACTTGAAGAGATAATAGTTGAAAACTTCTCTAAAATGGGGAAGGAAATAATCACCCAAATCCAAGAAACCAAGAGAGTCCCAAACAAGATAAACCCAAGGAGAAATACCCCAAGATACATATTAATCAAATTAACAAAGATCAAACACAAAGAACAAATATTAAAAGCAGCAAGGGAGAAACAACATATAACATAGAAGGGGATTCCCACAAGCATAACAGCTGATCTTTCAATAGAAACTCTTCAGGCCAGAAGGGAATGGCAGGACATACTTAAAGTGATGAAAGAAAATAACCTACAGCCCAGATTACTGTACCCAGCAAGGATCTGATTCAAATATGAAGGAGAAATCAAAAGTTTTACAGACAAGCAAAAGCTGAGAGAATTCAGCACCACCAAACCAGCTCTCCAACAAATGCTAAAGGATCTTCTCTAGACAGGAAACAGAGAAAGGGTGTATAAACTGGAACCCAAAACAATAAAGTAAACAGCAACAGGATTATACTTATCAATAATCACCTTAAATGTAAATAGGTTGAATGTCCCAACCAAAAGACAAAGACTGGCTTAATGGATACAAAAACAAGACCCCTATATATGTGGTCTACAAGAGACCCACCTCGAAACAAGGGACATATGCAGATGGAAAGTCAAGGGCTGGAAAATGATATTCCATACAAATAGAGACCAAAAGAAAGCAGGAGTAGCAATACTCATATCAGATAAAATAGACTTTAAAACAAAGATTGTGAAAAGAAACAAAGAAGGACACTACATAATGATCAAAGGATCAATCCAAGAAGAAGATATAATAATTATACATATATATGCACCCAACATAGGAGCACCACAATATGTAAGGCAAATGCTAACAAGTATGAAAGGGGAAATTAACTATAACACAATAAGTGGGAGACTTTAATACCCCACTCACACTAAACAGAAAATTAACCACGAGATGCAAACTTTAAATGATACAATAGACCAGTGAGACCTAATTGATATCTATAGGACATTTCACCCCAAACAATGAATTTCATCTTTTCTCAAGTGCACATGGAACCTTCTCCAGGATAGATCACATACTGGGCCATAAATCTAGCCTTGATAAATTCAGAAATATTGAAATCATTCCAAACATATTTTCTGACCACAATGCAGTAAGATTAGATGTCAATTACAGGAGAAAAGCTGTTAAAAATTCCAACATATGGAGGCTGAACAACACACTGCTGAGTAACCAACAAATCACAGAAGAAATCAAAATATGCATAGAAATGAATGAAAATGAAAACACAACAACCCCAAACCTATGGGACACTGTAAAAGAAGTGCTAAGGGGAAGGTTCATAGCAATACAGGCTTACTTCAAGAAATATGAAAAAACTCAAATAAATAACCTAACTCTACATCTAAAGCAATGCACAAAGCAAGAAAAGAAGAACCCCAGTGTTAGTAGAAGGAAAGAAATCTTAAAAATTAGGGCAGAAATAAATGCAAAAGAAACAAAAGGGACCACAGCAAAAATCAACAAAGCCAAAATTAACAAAGCCAAAAGCTGGTTCTTTGAGAAGATAAATAAAATTGACAAACTATTAGCCAGACTCATCAAGAAACAAAGGGAGGATAAACAAATCAACAAAATTAGAAATGAAAATGGAGAGATCACAGCAGACAACACAGAAATACAAAGGATCATAAGAGACTACTATCAGAAACAATATGCCAATAAAATGGACAACTTGGAAGAAATGGGAAAATTCCTAGAAAAGTACTAAAAGGACTAAACAGACTTTTCTCCAAAGAAGACATACAGATGGCTAACAAACACATGAAGAGATGCTCAACATCACTCATTATCAGAGAAATGTAAATCAAAACCACAATGAAGTGCCATTTCACACCACTCAGAATGGCTGCTATCCAAAAGTCTACAAGCAATAAGTGCTGGAGAGGGTGTGGAGAAAAGAGAACACTCTTACACTCTTGGTGGTAATGCAAACTAGTACAGCCACTATGGAGAACAGTGTGTAGATTCCTTAAAAACATAGAAATAGAACTGCCATATGACCCAGCAACCTCACTGCTGGGCATACACACTGCAGAAACCAGAATTGAAAGAGACACATGTACCCCAATGTTCATCACAGTGCTTTGTTTATAATAGCCAGGACATGGGAGAAACCTAGATGTCCATCAGCAGATGAATGGATAAGAATGCAGAGGTACATATACACAATGGAATATTATTCAGCCATTAAAAAGAATACATTTGAATCAGTTCTCAAGAGGTGGATGAAACTGGAGCCCATTATACAGAGTGAAGTAAGCCAGAAAGATAAAGACCATTACAGTATACTAACACATATATATGGAATTTAGAAAGATGGTAACAATAACCCTAT